>JAEPRC010000472.1:0-32109 GCA_016758945.1 Mucor plumbeus
ATAATATGCAGGTTTTTGGTTTCTCAGTGCTTTTATTTTGCACGCATTTGGTAGTGAAAACTATGCATTAATTGCACGCGCGTGAGGTTTTCAGGGAAATAATTGCACAGATTTCCTACATAGTGATCATGCTACTATGGGACTATAGAAGCATGATTCTATTATATTCACATAATATCCACATGTTCGTTCTAATTATATTATCATTCATATTTAATTTACTTATCAAATTAGTATATAAACCCTCTCTATAAGCTCATAATAAAACGGTGCTTTTTCATTTAAATGCTTTTATACGTTTACCTTTTGATAAATCAAAGGCTCCACAAGACAAGTAAATTTAATTATTAGTAAGTGTCAGTATAACAGATTTTTGTAAAGATACGAAGCATCAAAATTTTTAATTTTAGCAGTAGAATACCTGTAAAAATCTGAAACATTAGCATCAAATAAGTTATGCAACTGTTAGATATAGAATGCCTCCAAATATCCATTTTTTGATTAAAGTTGAAAATCTTAGCTACATTTTCATATAAGGTTTTCTCAATTTTATTAAATGAAAAAAAAAAAAAGTTGAGCAGAGATAGAAAGTTAGAATAACTTTTTAAAGGAAAAGCAGCGAGTTTTAAGTATTTTTGAGTTTTTCGTTAAATATAAAATAAATTTAGAAACATATAACATAATGCGACCAATCCTCATCTATTTAGCAGTGTATAAGATATATACTAAAAGTGGTTAATACGAGGATGGTTATAGGAAAGGAGGTATAATCTAATTTTGAACGTCGAAAAACTGTTAAACGAATTTTTTAAAAATCCAAATTTTATTACATAGGTATGTATGTAGCAACGAAGACTGCACTAGTACTAACTGACATTAGTTAATCCTATTTAAATGTTGAAAAGCATCAGAAATCATCTGTTCTCAAAAGTGTATTTTAAAATATTCATTTGATCAGAACTTGATATTTTCAGATTTCAAGATAAATGCTCTTCAACAAAAGTTCTTAAATAAAGCTCAATTGAATGGTTTAGACAAAATTGAAAAGGTTAAAAGAAAGAAAGAAAGAGAAATGACATATTTATAGATAATGTTGTGATTCATCATTTTTTAGTTGTAATGCGCCACTAGATTCCTAGTCAAATTAAGCTCTATGTTATTTTGCTATGTTAATGATGAAAAATGTTTCCCTAAACTTGTTTACTTGTTATAAACAAGAAATAAGGGTTGATATAATTTTCCGCACACTTGTTATTTCTATACATATATCTGTACAAAAGTCCTAAAATGAAATATATCTCACCAATTCAAATTTATGGCGTAGCGGCAGAATGCCTATTATTTTTTTGTTGTTGACATGTTATCAATTATAATTTTGTGTTGAGTCAGTTTAGTTATTTTAAGCATGTACAGTATATCAAGTATTGCTAATCTTAACACACAAAAACTTTATTATTTACATTTAAATCAAAGGCATATTTGCTACATTAGTATTAGAAGCATTGTTATGAGAATTTGTTTTAGCAATAGAAAAATCAGTTTCGGCGTATAATTGTAATAATAATTGCCATTCATTAGCTAATTTAGTAACAGATTCTCTTTGACTCCATGGTTTCAATTGTTGGCGTTTAGCAGCCATCCATGGTAAAGCAGGCTTAAATCCCATTGCAATTTGAACATGAACAATCGATGTGATTGATTCAGCATGAAGTACATGTAACACTGTCGATGTAGATTCCTCTCTATTCATACTATTAAACAATCCTTGGCCAGGCACAGAGATTGACGATGAAGGTCGACTTTTAGCCTGTAGATGCGGTGAGTGAAGACTACCTGCAGGTTGGCTACTATCTACATCTGAGAATTCTGATGCAATATTCATAGACAATGATGGTGATCCAGGTACAGGGGGAATATGTTGTGAAACATTTGAAGAGCTACTATAGTTAGATTTCCCAGGAATATGCAATCCTAAACCGCAAGTTGGCGATGCTTCAGGCATTTGTATACTCAAAGCATCTGTATCTTGCACATTAAGTTGTGGAATAATGCCAATAGAAGAAGACTGATTTGTAGTTACTTTTTGTGGTGGAGATGAGGATGAACCACCGCCCCAACTTTTCCATCGAGAGCTGTTATTTTCTTTTGTAGAAATTGGAGGAGAATAGCCACTGCTATTACCAAAATTCATACTAACACGAGGACTTGGGCTAGGTGCATAGAATGATGATCTATTGTTATTGTTACCTCCCATATCCAACAGCTTTTCGTGAATAAAATCTTTCAAAAAAACAAGTAGAGGACAACGGTAACAAGTGACAAATTCCAAGAAACGCCATGTAGTAAAATCGTATATAGTACTCGTACTTAATGGCGCAGTAAATGAAAATGCTGTTCGACCATCCTGTGAAGGGTTTGTCCAATTAGCAATGCCAGGCGAAAGTCCACCACCTAATGCACCTCCAGGAGATAAATTGCCCGTTACTGGAGTTGTCGGCATATTAGGTGTAGATTTGCCTGATTTCGGTTTGAGAAACTTAAGTGTTTGACCAAATACAAGAGCACTTTTGATAAAAAATGCAACTTGCACCCAAGATCCTTTGAGCTTATTAAAGGAATTACTACCACGAACCAAAATAATCTTCATGGCAACAAAACTTAGGGAAAATAACAATGCTACAGATTGAGGTGTTTGCTTTCGATCCTTGATATCAGGAAATTCCGTAGCATCAATGCCGTCTTGATTTGTAGTTTGTCCCATGCTTTGAGTTAGATGAGATAATGAAAAACCGGATGATTTACTTTTTAATAAAGAAGCTTGACTACAAGCTCGAGATATATAGTTTAGTAAACGGGTCCAATTACCAGTAGGATCAGGTCTAAATCTGCCAGACATGGATGAACTGCCATAATCCCATTGCAAGTTGTATTGAAGACAAATTGGAATAATAATATGAGCTATTAGCCCCGGAGTAGGTGCCAATTGTTCGATTTCACCTAAAACATCTTGTGTAGAATTTTCCATAATTGCAATAATCAAACGTACAAGAGAATTACAAAATTTGTTGTATCCTTTTGTATCATTCTCCCAATTGAATCTAATGGCAACATTTAGTCCAAATGGAACAAATTTTTCATTCATGAAACCAGCAATATCATGCATATTCACAGGTTTTCCTTGTCCTTGTTCTAACAGAATAGCTAAACCATCATATAGATCAGATGCATCCATAGTCTTCCATTGAGAACGATATTGAGAATTGATTTGGTTCAATAGTTTTTTAAAGGATTTAGTATAATTTCTTGTATCAGCCATTGAATTCAAACAATCAATAAGGTAATCCTTGAGCCAGCCTGTATTGAATGTAATTCCTTTAATATTACCATAATCACGCATAATTGTACGAATTATAAAAGCCATTTTCTCATGACAAACTTCAGATAAGGTACCATCATGTTTTAAATATTCATGAACTAATAAAACAAATTCCATTCTTACAGTTAGCTTGTCATTTTGTTGCCATTGTTTACCGTAAGCATGTTGAGCAGATTCTGTACGAGTTCCACCACCAGGTACTCGACTATCATTATCTATGCCAGAGGATACACCTTGATAGCCCAAATTGGATGCTGTAGGGTTAGCAGTACCTAGAGTAACCTTGGCGTTTTTACTGAATTTGGCAAATACGTCGACTAATGCAGCAATTCCTTCATCAACTAAATCTTTAAGAATCGGTAATTTGTGGAAACGAGAGATCATATGGCGGAATATCTTGACAAATTGTTCTGCACGAAGAGATCCAGCATCATACGCAATAATTGTCAAAAAGAGCTTTACAAAATTACCAAGTTCAAATGATCTATTATTGTAATTATTGACATCAAGTGGTGCAATTGGCGTAGTTACACTTCGAGCCAAAGGTTTAAGGATAGCGGTGGACAAGGGAATTGCCATTGGGTTACTAGCAGCATCTATACGTTCCTGAATACTGCGTTCATGATCATCTAGCTCTACTTGCAATTGCAAACCAAGTACATCAGATGTAGCACCTAAATGTGGAGGATCATGCATTGCTTGCATCAATACAAATAGGTTATCTATCATCCAGGAACCTAATTCATTTGATTTTCCATAAGCACTCAGTATGGTAGGTACTAATGTACCCAACATTTGAAAGACAAACGATTCTTCATGAACAGCATAAAAACGACACCAAGCAAAAATAATCGCAGATTGCACCTGAGGGAAGCAATCAACTTCACAAAACACCTTGAATAAAGCAGGCAAAAAGGTTGTATATCCTCGATTTGAAATGAATAATCTCTTGAATCTTGTTACTACACGAGTATATAAAATTAATGCTTGACCGATGATACCAAAATCACGATCATGTTCTGTTATAATGATATTGATGCCCTGTAAAATACGCTCCAATTCATCACGATCATTGTAATTCTTATTCAAACCATTAAGTAAATTATCAACAAATCGCAACCAGATACGAGCACGAAGAGCTGATAATGTTTCTGTATCTATTTTCTGCTGACTAGGTTGTCTAATAGCTTCTTTAGCATAATCATCGCCTCGATCTGCTATGTTAGCGCCACCAAAGTTTTCTTCTTCCCCATTGTAAATGTAAGAATTAGTTTCACGACGCTTGCGTCTAAATATGTCAGGATAATATGTCTCTTCTGTAGTCCATTTGGGTTCCTTCTTGGCACCAGGTATGGGCGTGGGTTCATAATCTTGTAAAGTCTTTTTGACAGCATATACTTCACGAGGATAACGAGCCAAATAATTAGTCAAAAACTGAATATGACTTATACGTAGCATGGCTACAGAGAAGATTTCAGGTGGAATATCGAGGACAGTAAAGGGAGTTTTGTTGTTGGAAAGATAACGAGGAAACAATTCAGCAGGTTGCTCATGCGTAAACCAAAAGCGACCGGTACTAACTAACAAATGTTCAATTTTGTTTTTTCTTAGATCTCGAATCGATAGATCATTTGTTGATAAAGTGAGTTCTGCCAAAATTGGGTGAATCAATGTCATAAGAATCAAACCATCCTTTTTCTTATTTTCTCTCATCAACCACTTGAGCATACCAGCCAAGTAATTGAATAAAATATGTGTAAATCCAGGAGGTAGTTTATGTTGCATACTGACTAAATATCTTACTCGAGTCAACATATCCTTGTGTCTTTCCAACTTGAATTTACCCAAATCACTCAGAAAAGCACGCAAAAACAAAGCAGGATCATCACGCAAAAAGTATTCAAGTAATTCACGTAAAGCATTAGATGCACCACCATAATCGTCATTTAATAAATCTACCATACTCAAGAAGGAAATGGTCAATGATTGAATAGTAGTAGCTCGCTTTCGACGAGTGATTATTTTGCTTATATCAATAGCTTTGCCATTTTGTCGTGCGGCAATCAATCCAGGATTTTCATCTTCATTCATACGTTCCTCTTCTTCTTCCAAAAATAGAGATGGTAGTAATGCTAGAGGAGTCAATACTTTCTTCAATGCCTCATGTTCCTCGCCATTATCGTCATCATCCCATCCTAATTCTTGGATTTGACGCTTTAATTCAATTGGGAAATTACTAGCATTTTTGAGCTTAGCCATCCATCGAGGTTCATCAAGAGTAAATTGATTACTACCAAGATCAGTGGGTACAAATGGAGTTGAAAAAGCACCACCATCGCCTCGAAATGGTCTTCTTCGATTTGAAATGGGGATATATTCTTGGCTTAGAACATTAAATCTAAAAGCACTGAGCGAAGAGTGCTTCTGAATCACTGCTAATCGCCGTAATGGATCACCACTAGCGTTGAATACCTATTAGTTTATGTGCTATAGTTGAAATATTGTAATTTTACCTGTAAAAGTCATGGGTACACACTTCAATCATTGTTTTAGGGATTTTTTCACCACATTCCATCAATAAGAAAACAGCTGGTATAAAAGCTTGAGATTTACGATCGTCCATATGACGTTCCCATAAAGGTCTCACTAGACGACCAAATTCATGAGATGAAAGTGTCGTAAAAACAGCTGCAAGCAAAGAAAATACTGAACCAAATGGATGTTGGTTAATTTCCTCCATATTTTCAAACTTAAATTTAGCCAATTTAAGTGCAGGACCTTCTACAACTAGTGTATCTTGATTGTTTCCATTAGATGATGTTGCATTAGATGAAGGAGGGCCCAAATCAAGTGACATGGCAGCAGACCTACTGATGGGATACATTGTCTGAATAACTTGCTGACGTTTATGACGAGGAACTTCAACCGAACGTGTGTCAGCATTGTCATCGTTTTGCTGCAGCAGTTGCTGATTACTTCCAGATTTCAATAAAGAACCACCAAAATCATGCATATCATTAGTTTCAAATTGAAGCTGTTCTACAACGTTTAGATAAACACTGTGTAATCTTTGAAACATGTATGAAATGTCTGACAAATGTCCTGTATGTAGAAGAGGCATATTACTTTTGATATGTGGATTATTAGGTGAGGGCGATTCATCAGGATTGATAGTTGGCAATATATGATGATATACGTGTTCTGGAGTAGATACCACAGCTTGAGTAGCCCAATCAATCACACGAGTTAACCATCCAGGGCGATGAGTAGTATTACAAAAGAATCTTATATCAATAAAAATGTTACATAAGATAACCCGCAGTGGCATAGGCACAATTGTCATTTTCTCTTTTGCCGTTAAGAATACAGCTAATCTTCTCTCGAGATCAATCAAAAACTTCTTGGCAACTTCATCTTCTTCCATATTACGATGAGGATCTCTTTGCTTCAATCTAAGTTCCTTGACGGCCCACATAAATTCAGTTGCAATTGCACACTGACCCAATGTTGTGCTTCCCCATTGTGTATCAGGAGGTGTATCATTTACTTTTAATTGAGGTGTGCCTGATTGAGAGCTAGCCATTTCAGCAGAGGAAGCAGCTTCTCTTTGTTGTTTCTTTGATATGCCAACATCACTTAACAAAAGTACATTGATCATTTCAGCATCTTGCATCCAAAATTGTACACCAGAAAGGTAACGTCGCAAAACAGTAATAAGTGTCATTAATTGTGATACTTTATCCTCATCATCGGATGCCACACAGGAAACGACTGGTTTAAAAAAGAAAGATCTAAATCGCTTTGATAATTCATAAAGCATGTTACAAAGAGCAGGTAAAGCAGGTGGATATGTATCAACTAATCGTTTAAACAAGCTAGGCAAGGTCTTTTTTGCAATTTCTTCTCCCATAACTGGATCGATATGGAAAACTAAGTTTTGATATGTTATTGCAACTCTCTCGCCTGTTGCATCTTGATGCATAGATTCTGTACCAGTCAAAATAAAATCTTTATATCCTGATTTCCAAAATTCTTCAATATAACCCTTCAATGTGAGTAAAGTTATGCGCATAGCCGCATCATTTGAATTATTAACATTGAAGCTGCTAATACTTTGTGCATCATGCTGAGATTCTACAATTGATAAATTCACATTTTCTGTATTAAAATCTGGCATGGAAGGTCTAGGGCTCAAGTTTGGTGATGAAATATTACTACTAGCAAAAGGCTTCGATTGTTCCAAACTACAAATAGACAGCAAAGCCAACAACATGACAATGACATTAGATGCTACCATTTTTTGTGTTTCATCAGTATTTCGATTTGCCAAATAATGTTGAAGTTTAGCAGGAGATAATTTGTCGATCACCAACGGTAATAATAGAGATGCTGTGGATGTTTTGATTTTGAGATCTTCTAGGCTAGCTACCAAAAAAGTCTCACAAGCAAGCTCACTGATCAAAAATATGATTTTGAAATATGCAGGCTGTGAATCTAATTCAGGTTCGATCCAATACCGTTGTAGTAAATCCTGTAATATCAAAATATCTCGAGCGCTTTCACTTAAATCAGCTCTTGAAGTTTCATGTGTACCATGATAAGGGTCATTTTGACTACAATTACCAACCATAATACATTTTAAAAGGCCTTCTACAACACATAATTGAGCAATTGAGACGGGTATGGATTTTTTGGTGTGGTATTGGGACCATGCAGGTCCAATTGGTGGTATAAGGGTTCCATTGGCTAGTGTATCTAAAATATGCAATATGCCAGATCGAACTTCCTCTTGATCGAGATTTATGATATCAATGCAGCTCTCATTAATATCACTTTCTCTAAAATTACTATTTGTATGATGTGTTGTTTGGGTTGATAGCTGAGCTAAGGCATTAGTGAGGGTATAAATTAGCGAATGATAAGATGGTGGTGTTGAGGGCAAAAAACTAGGATTTTCTTTGCAGGGTAAAAGTTGCAAATTCAATATATTGAGCACCCGTTTCTAAATATCAAAAATGTTAAAATTCATGGAAATTGGTTATTATACAATTAGTAACCTTTAAACTCATATCACCATGGCCTAATAATCGACAACAAAACATTAATTGCTCAAAATGTTCCTAAAAGTTTGATGGAAATGAGTATTGATGTATATCGTAATATCAAGCTAAGACTTACTGTTGAATCTAAGTGAGTAAATCTACTTCGAATATATTCAAATATATCTAATGCTTGATTACAATCAGCAACTATTAAAAGCGATGATTAATTGCACAATTCGATTATATGCATGAATATGTATTTAAGAATATAGGTTACCTATAATTGGGATCTTGTCAAATGGAGCTGCCAAGACAGCTAAAATCTCGCCTGTCAAGGGTAATCTAGTAGCAGATTTGTGCTTTTTAATCGAGTCCATGATAGATGTCATAATGAACGATAGCCTAGTAACTTCTTGTCGAATATGCTCTCTTATTGGAGTAATAGTGTCTGAGTGAGGTGTTGATGATCCAGAGAACATGTCTGCTACAGATTGTCTTTGAAATACGGATTTCTTTCCATATGTAGTGGGTGTGCTAGTTTGGTTACTTTCTGTAACTGTCGTAGAAACAAGCGTTGATGCAGATTCAGCAAAACTAGCATGTTGTGATTTTGCATTTAACTGTATCAAGATTTTATCCAAATCACGTTCGAGACGGTATATATCTTGTTGTACAGCTGTTGATGTGGCATAAATTACACCATTGTGATGCCTTGCAGGTCGGAAATTGCGAGTAAAATTAGTCATGCCAGCTGCTTGTGCAGCTACCAAGGTGGTATTTGCTAAACTTATATTTGGTCGACTATCATTGTTATTACTTCCATTTCGATAGTTATCAAATGTAGACGAACGCATAAAAGGATTTAAGGATTTGTTTTTTTGTGGTTGTGATGTATTATGATTGTGATAAAGTTTAGGTGTACTGGATCGAGACGAACTAGGGGAAGTATCATTTGATGAAGTAGGTGACGCCACAAACACACCATTATCACTGTATTCACTAACATTTTCACGAAGTTTATCCCAAGCAGAGAGTGGGCTCTTCTTCTTTTTATCGTTTAAACTTTTCTCTAATAAAACATGTCTTAAGTCTGCTGGTGGTTTTGATGAAGATTGTTCATTATTATTATAATTTTCTTCGTTTGACATAGTTTATATTGAAGAAGAAAACAAGAAATATATACAAATGATCGGAATATGGAAGCCAAGCCAACAAGCAAAGCAATTTAAAAAGAAAAAAAAAATTTCCTTTTTTATTACAATGTTACAACCTAAAATATTTGGACAAATTCCAGTTAAAATCTTAGGCTATTGTAATTGTATATTGAGACTAAGCAAAAAGAAATCTAGGCAAAGTGAGAATGCAAATTCGTACAAATCTTGAGTACTATTCTGACGGATAAAGTGTTATTTATAGATGATAACTACTTGATTTAAACATTTGTTTTATGAGATGAGCTCATGTTCAAAATAATCAAAATTGAAAGAGTACAGTGTAATTCTATACAAAAAGTGCAGTACATATTGAAAAAGATAAAAGTACTACAAGAGACAGTAGCAACTTCCAATTGTTTTTAATATAAGCAAAGTGAATAATCATTTCTTTCTAGCATTAAACAATCCTTTGAATACGCAATAAATATAGAGCATGGCTTGTGCTTTCAAACATTCGTATCATGGAGTAACTCAATTTATCATTTATCCTTGTTAATTCTGACTAAAAATTTATAGTGTTGTATACTCTGCATCTCTAGCTTAAATACTGATGCTTCTAAAGAAAATGATGTGAAGCTTATTTACAATATCGCCGTATCAAGCACGGTTTCTTCTTTGAAAGTTTAGATTAGTACAGGTAAGTTCATTTAGGTCAACTCTGAAATTATACCTGAGACTAATTTGATCTTGTTCAATATCCCCTTCTCATCATCTTTAAATCTCATTTTCATTTCATCCCAATTTATCCTCGCTTCATCCAAACCTCAATTTCCATTATACCTTAACTTCATCTTTGTTATATCCAAACTTTATTCTCATTACATCCAAACTTTATCCTCATTTCATCCCAAATTTTACTTATTTTGTCTAAATTTAAAGTAGAAATACTGTAATTCAAAACAAATGCCTCCTCTCTTGATACTAAAGAGTTCTTTAATAACGTAAACTTACAAACATGCCATTGTAATAATAGTGCAACTTTCCAAACATGCAAAACAGAATGCTCTACCTTCGTTTTCTAACAGTAGTAAAATTACAATTTCCCCTTGTACGTAAATACTTTTGCTTGCGAATGATTTTAGTTGCAGAACTTGAAATTCTTGCCACTGATTCTTCGAATTCAGTTACTTTAACTGGATTGTCTTTATCTTTGGTCTTTTGATATTGATCTGATTGCTCATTTTCCATATTAATCTCGAAATCAGCCAATTTATCTGTCCAAGTAGACATTTCATTTGAAAAACAAAATGAATATTCACCAATTAAATCAGCAAAGAATATATAAGCGTCTTGTTTCTCTTCTCCGCTCAATATAGATTCACCATTTGGATCGAGAATATTGAAATCGATATCAAAAGCGCCGCCTTGCTGAACCTATCGCCCATTATATTTGATTTATTTATGTGTAACCTAATCTAAACATTAAACCTCTTTTTCTTACTGCAAAATAAAATTCAAATTTCTTGTTTGGAATGACAAATCAAACATGGAAACAAGGGGGGGGGGGTTTTTCGAACTAACTTTGTAGGTAATTGCAGTTGTGTTTATATCACATAGTATAGAAATGAAAGCACCAAGGTTAAATCCAACAAGACTGAGAATATTGTAGCCTTTCGAAGCTTCATGATGGAGTATCAACTCGTTACAAAGGGGAAAAAAGAATGTAAAATAACATGCCAAGAGCTTCGAGTATCTAAATGCTCATCAAACAACCGAAACATCATGAATGTTTAGGTAAACCTCAAAAAAGTAACTTTTTGTTTATTAGTTGTTCTTGCCGGTTTTATATTTTTGTTATCATATGCAACAATATATCTTTTCATTATTATTATTTAACTATTTATTTATGAGCAAACGATTGCTATTGCAAATATAAGGATCTCAAAAAATATTATTTACAGTATTTATAAAAATGCTCATTAACGAAATAAAAAATATCGGTCCATCTGAGTACATTAACTGTCCCATGGACCTATAAAGTGGTCCATATGGACCACTAAACCGGTCCTTGGACCATCCCGTTGCGCCGTAGTGAAAGCTACGAGATTAAGCTCGAGTTAAAAATGCATAGTTATATCATTGGTTTGAATGTCTAATTTGAGCTAAAACATGCGTTATAAAATATTCACCAGAGAGCACATAAGATATGCTTCCAAGAAGAGAGAAACATAAAGCGATATACTGTGGCGAAATTACACATATATACATTTTTTTCTATTCTCTCGGGCAAGTAATATACCTAAGCATTTGTTATGATACAGTATCATAACTTTTTCAACTTTTATGAATTCAATTAAAGTATTTGAATTGAAAAAACTATTACACTATCTTGTTTCAATTCACAATGAGTTGTTCCATTCGTAACTACTATATTTTCTGATTTAAACATCCCCTACATACCATTGCATTGCAAAAAAATAACAATTTCGACAAATTTTCTCTGAATTTTCTCCGAATTTTTATAAATCTCAGGTGTGGCGGTAATCAAAATTAAACTTTTTCTGATGATAAAAAAATTGATAAAAACAATCCTAAATTTTTAAAATGCAAAATTGACGTCGAATGTGTAAAGTAACTTGGCTAGCTTTATTAAACAAACTCAACATGAAATTTAATTTTACGTGTAATGCTATATTTATCAAAGGCTTTTGTCACCAAAAATATTGCGAAAAACGCAAAAACATGAAAAACAGTTTTTAGTGATTCTAAAAATACTTTTATAATAAAATTTTAAATATAAAGTTATAGACAAATAAAGCAAAAAAATACCTATTATTTGAGGCATTATTTGTCACTTTAGCTCCATTTTTCATAGAGTTATTAGCTTTCTTCGAAAAAGTCAAATTTTGGACGAGGGTAGACAAGGAGAAATTGATGATTTTTTCGAGATTAATTTTCTGATAAAATATAATAAAACTAAATAAAAGAAGCATTTTTGGCTTATAAAGTATCTTCTTAAACGGTTGCTATCTCGAGCTACAGCCTATTGAAGTTGTGTTTTTGCACTCTTTGAACGAAAATAGCTTTATAAATAGTTTATGAGCTGAATTGGGATTTTTGCTAGATTTATTTCTTTCCTTTGTATATCTGTTTTAAAATATTACTCTTTGAGATTGCCTTAAAATTACAAAAGTTATCAACTAAAAAGTGAATTTTATAGATTTTTTCTCGGCATTTTAAGATACAGTCTGCATAAAGCGGAGTTTAATAATTTAGATCCTGTAACTCGAGCTCAGTATGCAGTAAATCTACTCTTTGAAGAATTTTTTTGGTACAGTCTTTAGGGCAACGTTGTAAAAAGTATTCTAACGTACGCACTATGACCTCTTGCATGCTCTCAGAGCATATGGTTTTGTTCAAATAAGAGCATTTCAGATACTTACTGAAAAGTCAATTAATGGAAAGTTGAGGAATACTGTGACGGAAATAACCCTTCCAATGTTTCAAGAAATTTTGCATATGAAGTTGTATCTCTTTCAATGTCTAATATTTTTACATGTTTTTAGTACTAAATTTTAAACCGAAACTGTAGCTCTTAAATGGTATATTGCTTAAAACTATCATCGCCTGATTTTAAGTTTCGCTTTGTAGCGCTTAAAATTAAAAATTTGGTGTTTATTAAATATAAGAAAAACTCAATATACAGTTGGACCACCCCTAATAATCCTAATGACAGCTTTAATTCTGTTTGGTATGCTGTCTATATACTTGAGGCAGTCCTCCTTAGTAAATTTATATCATTCTTGGTGAATTCTAGTTCTAGTTCTGCAATGGTAGTGGCTCTAGCTGGATATACATTCAGAAGACGTTTTAGTTGATTCCAGATGTTTTCTGTAGGGTTTGAGTCTGCACTTTGAGGTGGCCAGTCCAGAACGGACTTCAGGGAGAACTTCTGACGACATTTAAAACATTGCTTAGTAAGAACGGAAGTATGTGGCGTGGCATTGTCCTGCTAAAATCAGAAGCACTACTCCCTATCCAGCCCATAGTACTCCTCCAAAGTGTCTAACAAAGATGTCTGCAAAATATCGGTGTAAACCTCTGTGTTCGCATTTCCTTCGGTAATGGTAGAGCCATATCCAGGCCCTTCCGCAGATATGAGGCTCCAAAACATAACGCTGCCACCACCTTCATGAACATGGGGCTCAATCTGGTGAGGCAGTAGCTCAGTGGCACCGTCCGTTCAGTAGTAGTATTTGCCATCTGAGCCCCACATATTGGTTCTGGTCCCGTCAGAGAAACCCCATTTACGTCAGTCTTTTACAGTATAATACTGGTGTTTTTTGGTCCAGGTCAATGCGCTTTTTCTTGTTGGTAGTATTGACGAAGTTAGTCTTAATTTTCCTTTTAGCTTTAAAGCCTTCTGACTGAAGTAGATATCTAATACCTCTCAGCGACATCTCAACTTCAAGAGTAAACAGATAGCTTTTTATACCTTTGGGACCGTTGAGATTACCATTTTGGAAATTTCTGACTATGTAATAGTTCTGAGTCTGTGTACTGATTTTGCTTTGTTTTCCAACTTTGGGTGATGTGGAGCCACCTAAAAACTTCCTTTTATACCAAGAAAGTGTACTTAATTGTGCATTTGAATACATTTTTTTGAATGGCAGGGTAAAACTAGCCTGTGATAAGTTATAACTTGATAGAGTTTTGGAGCTCAGTGGGAAGTAGACGGGCTATAATTGAAAGAAAATATAGAGAAAAGATAAAGATATGATGAAGGGAAAGATGAGCAAAAATGTTTAGCCTTGTATACTTTCTGAACGTTGTTCAAACAGTTACTATCTATAACATATTTGATGTAAAAATTTAGAATTATCAGACATTTTAATCGAAAGTTAAGACGCCATATAGTTTTTTTTTCAATATCTCACATATGAGAAAAAGACATTTCTTACTTTGTCATTCCCCCAGTCATGCAATTTTTATACTATTTTCTAACATGTTATATCATCTAAAAGCCCTTAAGAGGCGCTTTTTTTTATAGCCATTAGAACATTTCGTAGAGTATACAGCGGTATAGTGTTGCGCCAGGAAATTATATGTATTAATTTTTAAGCTGAAAATATATACTAAATCATTTAATATAATAAAGAGAAACGTCATATCTAGAAATAGCACACTAAAACTAAAGAACTTTATTATAAGATAAAAACCATCTCTTTTATATCCAAACTTCTTTAGCTATGGCTAATCTAAATAAGTATATATTTACATATACAATCAAACCTATGTGATACAATAATTATAATCATGCATTCCACAATATTAACTGAGCTTTATAGCATATTACACAGCAATACAGAACATGCCCTACTAAATTGTGCCATAAGCTTAACCAAGATACCTACACAACAGGAATGTGGATGAAACACACAAGCACGTCAATACTTTTTAAAAAGAATGCCTGTATAACATCTTAATACAACGTCATATTCCAAGTCAAGCAATAAATTGTCCATGTACATGGCAGGTATCTCACTTAATTAAAGCTTACCTTATACCGTTTTCCCTTTTTTATCCCTTCCATTTACTGTGTATACACAATGAATGCAGTTTGTTGATTAGAATTATAACACCACCACTACACTATGGGAAAAAACGCGAAAATAGCAATTTAAAAATTTGTAGTTATTTGTTTAAGTAAGATTGTTATAAAGTTATACCTTTTCAATAACGTCTTCACGTAAAATAGTTTTTGCAGTGGTTGTCATAGTAGTGTTTTCAGAAAAGTTGTAGTTTATATATCATTTTGCTCCTTTTTTTCCGTGGTGCTAATTATTGTCTTTGCTTTCGTTGCAATTCCACCTAATATTGATATATTCGACTATTAAAACCAATTCGCTTACTATATAATTGCTTTAAAGTGTTTGATGCTTGTCGTATTTTGGTCGAATATGCTATAATATACTTAAAAACAAGTATAATTAAAGAGAAGATGTTATTAATCAGTAACTGTACATTAGAAACAAGATAGCATCTATTTAGATATAAATGTATTGCCTTTTACAATGATTTGGTATTGACTTCCTGATATATACAATTAAGAGTGGTATCGGACTATTAGATCTGTTATAGAGCGTTTGAGAGTAATTTATAGATTGATGTTAATAAATCATAATTTAGTCTTACTTGCAGAGCTTGTAAGTTGCCTAATTTCAATGCTGCGCTTGTTGTGCCTGAATTGTAATTTGATATATCTTGACAGCCACTTGATTGATTAACCACTGAGGTTACTGTAAAGAGTAATGAGTGTCAAGGTTTTAGCGGTCTGAGCCTTTCCGTTAATTGATTAAGAAATAATAAACTAGGCGTTTCTTATATCTTATATCCCATTCCAGACTTGTTTTCTAATTTTCTAAATAGTAATCAATGGATTATATAATCTATCAATTGCTGTGAATGGCAATAGACTATGATACTTGATCAAATACAACAGAAGAAGGTATCTCTAAGCAAAATTAATATTTTTAGAAACCCTTAATTAGACCTGAAAGAGATTAATGAAACCTATAATACGAATAAAAAATAACCACGCCCAATTTAACGAATATTCTGAAATCTACTATAAAAAAATGTCAAAGAAGGAAAAAATGTGCTTAGAATTATTTTGCTTAAATATGTTAAAGAATTTTTCAAAAAAAGTGGATTTTGTTATTAAAAAGTAGTAATATACAGTAACTTAATTTTCTGTAGAGATATGAGAGCCCAAAGTTTTAATTTTTAATAGTGAAATACGTGTAGAAATTTGAAACATTAGCACTAAAAAAGTTATACCAACTGCAAAAAATAGGATATTTTTAGATACTCCTTTTTAAATTAAACTTGAACATCTCAAGTATATCGGCATGTAATATTCTCTTGGGATTGTTTAGTAGGAATTAAAGTAGATTAGGAATGAAAAGCGAGACAATCAGATTTAGTTTCAAGAAAACACAGTGGATTTTACCTATTTTTGAGTGGTTTGTGAGATATAAAGTAAATTTAAAAATCGGTGGCATAATGCGACTAACTCATATCTATTTAACAGTGTCCAAGGTATACTTTGTATGAGGTTGGTTATATAAAAGAGAACACATTTCTGATGTTTAAGATTGAAATCTACGAAAAGCAATGTAAGAAATAAAATCATAACTCGTCTAGATTTATCGAAGATTAGTTTATAAGTAAAGAGAAAAGGTCGAACAGATTCCTTGAATATATTTATTATTTACAGTAATTATTAAATATTATTACTACTATAGTAAATCACTAATAGGGTAACTTCCTGCCGCTTAAATTTGATTAATCCAAATAGACAGGAAGTTTCAAAATATACAATAAAGCTGTATTAGTATCTAAAATTTCAATGTTGGTATCCTATAAATTTGCTGCTTGTACTGTAGGGATTAGTCGCCTACTTTTTTCACGTGTGATTGTAGTCTGGCAGACCAATTTAGATTAGTAATATTGCTAAAGTAGACAAAACTAGTAAATGGCAATAAAAATTATTAAAATTAATAAGTGAACGTCCTCTTTATGTATAGTCAAAGTTGTAGAGTAATGTGTTTTATGTGAAAAAAAAACGTCAGATATTCAATTTTGATTTCATTTATAGCTGCACGTATATGTACCAGAAAATCATAAACCTTTGCTCCATTAATCCAGTTATTGTTAGTTTATGGTCAATAGCCAATAATAAAGAAAGTAGTAGACAGCATTTCAGTGCTATTTTGCTTGGCTTGCTGAAATGATCAGCCATTTGACAGTTCTTATGTTTTCCATTTTGGCAAATATAAAGGAATTTTCAACATCTTTAATCTTAATGCAAATTGTTTTCCTGTATTTCTCATTTGATTTGGTATGTTTTATTGAAAATGTTCAAAATTGCTAGAGATGTTAATACTTGAAAATAGAAATTCCTGGCTTTTTTAACAATATATGTGATATGACAAGGGAAGCAACTACTAAGAAAGGATGATGAATAAAAATAGCATGTTAAGCTATAATGCGTAAGCAGCTTACATGTTCTGCAATTAGTTATAAAATTAAGATTCTTTGTGTGGTGACGAAAATATGGATACAGAAATATTTTATAACTATATAATTGTAAAAGCTTTGAAATGTTTCTGAAAATACCAGTATAAAGTCTATCCTAAGACTTCACATGGAAAAGGAGGAAATGAAATCTAATTTTTATAATGTATAGTGATATATAGTATGTAAAATATAAAGTAATAAGTATTTTATTAGTTAAATATATATGTATATAGGAAATAAAGTACATATATGTATATAGGAAATAAAGTACATATATGTATATAAAGAAATGCAATTTAGTAATTTAAATTGTGTGGTAGTCTATTATGTTGGTAGGGTGCAGGAATAAACCCTAATGAGTTTCCTTGCATCATAGGTGCTGAAATACTTTCTGCAAAAACTGCGTGTTGCTCCAAAGCTTGTTGTTCTTGTTTTTGCTTGTGTTTACGATAAATGCGAACACCAACTACGGTTGCAGCAGCATAAATACAAACACCAACACCCACGCAAATACCAATAATACCTCCTTTAGGTAGGCCACCTTTACTACTACTTTCATTATTACCATTACTGGATAATTGGCTATCGTCATTAGAATTACTGTTGGGATCTGTTACAGTGGCAGAACCATTTCCATTGCCTGTATTGATAGCTAAGAAAGAATTAATTCTATAAATTTATTTTCTACAACAGATTGAATATATGAACATACCTGCTGTACCAGTAATTGGGAAGCTACTATCAATAAAAGTAGGTAGTTGGCCATTATCGCTACTATATAAAGCACTGCTGGTATTTGTAACGAGCGTTTGCAGTTCAGTAACTTCAGTTTTTGGAATGGCAATAGAGACCATAATACCGCTGCTGCTACTAGTATCTGATCGCTTTTTAGTAGTAGATACTGTGCTATGTGTGATGGAAACAACAATAACATTATCAGCACTAGTATCTAACGCATTACTCAGCATCACTGGAAGTTCTTGAACCAATTGAGCTGTCATCAAGGCGTCTGATACTAAAGTAGCATATGAAATGCTATTAAACTTCAGGAAAGTTATTTGGCTTGTATCTAGATAAATTAACAGTTAATACGCGATTACAAATAAACGCATATTTTGTAAAATTACCTGGGATAATAGCATTCAGATTGGGTGTAATATATTGTGGCAAGTCTACTTCTGAACTTGAAGATGCATCATCTGAAGAAGTGGTTGAGCTGGTTGTGCTCGAAGTAGTCTCCGTTTTATCGTTGGTGTGTGTTGTAGATGTAGTGGTCGTATCACCATTATTATGAGAGGAAGATGTTTGTATTGGGGTGTTTGTTGTTGTTGGATCTTCAGTGGCAGTGATAGCGGTTGATGTAGTTGTGGTAGTAGAAGTGTAGTAGACAAAAGGCTCAGATAGCCAAGATAAAGTCTCATATTTGTATGTTGATTTAGGTGTATAATCATCTTTAGCAGTAGTGGTTGGTGTTTCAGTAGTTTTCAACTCTGTAGTAGCTGAATTAGACTCCTCTTTGGTTGTGGTTGTTGTGTTTGTTGTGGTTGTTGTGGTTGTTGTGGTTGTAGGTGTTGTAGGTGTTGTAGATATTGTTGTAGACGTTGCTGTAGATGTAGTGGTAAATGTAGTGGTAGGTGTAGTGGTAGATGTAGCGGTAGATGTAGTGGTAGATGTGGTGGTGGAAGTATTAGAGGTTATGACGCTTGAAACAGTAATAGTCGTTGAAGGTTCAGTTGAATCTGTATTTGAAATGGTAGCAGTGGTTGGTGATTCACTTATGCTGGTACTGGAACCAGTAATTGTTGATTCAGTTAACGATTTAGTTGAATACTCAATTGAAGGTTCAACAGTTGATATTACTGGACTTATAGTAGATGTAATTGAAGAAACTTCCATTGTTTTAGTCTTACTACTAGAACTGGAAGTTGATCTATCAATAAAAGAGGTTGTAGATGATTTGATTAAATTTGTAGTGGTAGTTGGATGTGTTGTTGAAGCATGTGTTAACTGCTTAGTAGCATAATTTATAGTATCATTTCCTTTTGATGTGGTAGTAGCTAGCACAGTACTTGTTGCAAATGAAACATGTGTAGATGTAGATTTATCACTCGATTCTGTACTATCAACTGAAATATAATTATGAGATTTACTTGAACTTGAATAGCTATTTATACTTGCTGAGGTTGGTATTACAGTGGAAATACCACTTGCTATAGAAGACACAGTTTTTGAATTTGTCAAAACTGTATTGGATTCAGATCTAATTGATGAGGCTTTCGTCGATAAAACAGTACTACTACTTGTTTCTTCCATTGTTATTGAAGAAATTATGTATAATGTACTTGTCACTGTTGGAAATACTGATTTTGATGAAGATGTAGATGAACTATTTGAAACGTTTGTTTTTGTTGCGTGGCCCACTGTTGTAGATCTTGTAATATGTCCTGAAAGCGAAGTTTTAATACTAGATATTGATTTAAATGTTGTTGTTGGTGTTGGTGTAGTAGTGCTGATAGTTTGCTTTGTTGACGTTGGTGTTTTAGTGCTGATGGTTTGCTTTGTTGATGTGCTGTTTTTGGAAATTAAAGACAAAATTGTAGAGATTGGGCTTACAGTATCAATATATTTTGTTGTACCTTCACTATGCGTTACTGATAGAAGTGATGAGCTACTTGTTACAGTATTTAAAGAATATTTGTTCGAGCTTGATTTAGAGCTACCTTCAGTAGGTGTTGGTGTTTGTGTTGCAGCTATTGATGTATGCTTAATAAAAGTGGAGCTTTTAGTATTAATACTTTGGCCGGATTTAGTAAAAGAGTCTGTCTTTGTTGCAATTAAAGATTCAGTAAATCTTTTTGTAGTAACAGTAGCTTCGGTTTCTTCAGTCAAAGATCTATTAGAGGTAGCTGGCTTAGTTGATTCATTCCGGGTTTTGGTACTTTTTGTAGTAGAGTAACTTCCACTTGTGGTCGACAAAAAATTTGAAATCGTTTTTGATTTAGTACTTGATCCATTTGAACCGCTAGAAGGGCTTGAGCTTGTGATTGTACTTGTTTCAGTCGCAGAAGATATTTTGCTAATTGATTCAGTGTTTAAATGCTTAGATGTAGTCAAACTTCGCTCTTCAGAAGAGCTATACTTGGATGCGCTCACTAACGTTGATGCTGTTGTTCTAACTCCTTTGTCTTTAGAAACAGTTTCCATACCATATGTGGTTGTAGGCATGTTGCTGCTGGCTGATCCCGTTGAATCGCTGCTTTTAATATTTGATTTAGAAATAGTTGTACTATCAGATGATGTAGTAGGCCTGCTACTGCTTGCTGATTTTGTAGTTGTAATACCATCAATAATAGTTTTGATAGTGGAACGAATATTAGACGATGGATCATGACTTGAAAGTAATGTCGAAGTTTTAGATTTATTAGTAGCTTCCTCTGATGTTTGATGCTTTGTAGAAACCTTTGAAGGGGTACTAGCAGATTGAGTACTCTCTGATTTACTAGAAACAGATACGAATGTATTCTTTGTGGAAGTTTTACTTATTTTAGTGGTAGTAGAATCTGATTTAGTAGTAAATCGGTTAATAGAACTATTAAATTTTAAGGTCTTGGTGGGCTTTCGGTCTGATGTTACAGTTTTTGAAGTTGATTCAGTATATGCAGATGTCATTGAATTTCCATTCAACTTTGATTTTAGTTTTTTAGTTGTAGTAGATGTTCTAGATGCAGTGCTTGATTTAGTTAATGTGGGATCTGTACTACTGGAAGATATCATGGCAGTACGGGGCTCTTTGTCGGAGGCTGTGGAAATGTGGTCATTTTGCCCTGAATCGGTGCTTGAAGTTTTGTGAGAGGTACCTGAGTCGATTAATTTTAACTAAATGTAATCTTCTTTTAATGTATTAATATAGCGAAATGCCCGCTGCTTACCAAAAGAGCTAGAACTTGTCGAATGTTTACTTCTCTGAGATGTTGATTGGGCCCTTAAAGATATACTAGATGCTGATTTTGATTTTTTTGTTGATGTTTCATCTCGTGTAGTGATCGACGAAGATGATCCACCACTGCTTTTATTGACGGTTTTTGTAGATGATGATCTATTGCTTATTGTATTTTCTTTCATTGATTTTGTAGAATAGATTTTTGTGTATTGTGTGGGTGTTACGGATTGACTGGATACAGTACTCTTGGTTGATTTATCTAAATTAATATGATTAAAATGCCTGCAGTATTTTATTACTAAGCGGTTTGTGTATGTACCTGAAGTAGTTTTTGATGTATCATTGGATGTAGATGTAGCTTTCCTTTTTGTAGTGCTATGCATTTTATCTTTACTTGCTGTGGAATGTGTTTTACTCCTTCCAGTTGTTACAGCTGTGGTCAGATCACTTTTTTCATCATCGGAGGAAACGGGTGTTGTTACACTTGGTTTTTTTGTAGAATATTGATTATGTTTATTTTTGACAGAAGTAGTTTTCTCAGCATTCTTTTTACTAGTAGTTTCTCCTTTATCTGTATTCTTTGTTTTTGTTTTTGTATGTGTTTCTTTTTCTGATGATGAGGTGTCTATAGAATCCTTTCTTTTCTGTATAATATGATTGCCAAGATTGTTTATACTACTATACGCAATTAAAGGAGATTCAATCAAGTCATTCTTCTGATGAATCTGCTATTATTCAGTAAAATGAGTTTTAATTAGCAAACAAAACAATAAACATTGCCAAATTTTATTAAATCTTTACGTTCATCGATACAGCACATGTTATTGCAATAAATAAAAATATAAATACAAAGATTGGCATTTTGTTGTTGAATGATGATATCAATATCCTTTTCATTTATATATACATTTAAAAGCAAAAAATATTTAAGGAGTTAATTAGGAAGAAAATATCAAAAGATTCAAAAAAAAAAAAAAAAAATAATAAAGAAAGAAAAGAAAAAGAAAAAGAAAGGGGAATTGGAAGTAAATATGAATTGGAAATTATCATCAAATATAATTGATTAAATGACAGTTTAAAATAATTTCTAAAATAAATGTGTGTTACCTTAAAAAAAATAACTATAGAAAGAAATATGTTCACGGATTCCTTTTCTCTTTCAAACCATTTTTGAAATAAAGTTATGTGTAAATTTGTAAATGTATAAATGTTTACATGTTTATTTGCTTAAATATATTGACAGCACGATTTCATTTAATTTAAACTGACTTTTTATCTATTTTTACATGGCATTAAAATTTTCACAGAGGATTGTATTAAGTAAAAAGTAATATGCAATAAAAAAATGCTTGAAAGGCTAAATGTAACTGTCAGATATGTTGCTAGGTTATCAGAGTAGATCAAAAATCTAAATTAAATGTTTACTGTAGTGATAGAATCAATAAAGCATCACTGTACATCAGCATTTAAAGTTACATGTGACGTTCTCGCATTAATTATCATATTACTCAGTGAATACACACACACACACACACGCTTTATGTATCGCACAATTATATATCACATACACAAAGAAAATTTTAGATTCCTTCTCTTTTTTCCTTATTTTATACAAAAATGACTATAGAACAAGAAGAAAGTTCATATGATTATGTATTCAAATTAGTAGTAGTAGGCGATTCTGGTGTTGGTAAAACTAATTTGCTCGGTCGATTCGTTCATGATACTTTTGATTTTGCCTCAAAAAGCACAATTGGTTTAGATTTAACGATCAAAAATATGGAAATCAAAGGCAAAAGAGTGCGTGCCCAAATTTGGGATACAGCAGGACAAGAAAGATATCGTTCCATCACCAAAAGGTAGAGTAGAATTACTGCAAAAGTCTTACAGGAAATTCACATTGATAAATAGATATTATCGAGGTTCAGTAGGTGCATTGCTTGTTTATGATATCACAAAACGGGAATCTTTTGATAATTTGAGTCGATGGTTGAATGAGTTGAAAATTAATGAAGCACATCCGGACAGTTTAATTATGCTTGTGGGCAATAAATCAGATTTAGAAACGCAAAGAATTGTTACCCAAGAAGAAGCAATAAATTATGCAAAGAATAATGGACTCATGTTTATGGAAACAAGTGCTTTGGAAAGCATTAATGTGGAAAAGGCGTTTGAATCACTCATCAACAATATTTTTGATAAATTATCTGGAAAATTAGCTACGATGGACGATAAAAAAGCAGAAATTATGAAAGGACAAGCTATTCTAATAAGCGCACCTCTTGATAGTAGTAGCAATAATAACCATAACAATAGTTGTGCATGTTAAATACCCTGAAACCTTCCTTTTTATAGCGCATATACATTATATACATATATCCTTTTATTAAATCATATCCATCTTACAGTAATCTGTAAAATTGCATTGTGTCTTTTGATTCATCAATAAACGAAATTGATCTATTGGGCATATGACACTTTCACATCCTGAAAGTAAAATAGGCTGTTCGTTATCTAGTATTTGTATATAAAACAACTCTTTTTTTGATAATAGTTGAACAGCAATATTATTTGCAAAATACCCAAATTTTGATAATTTAAATTGTCGATTTTCAATCTCTTCATTTGAAGAATTAGGGGATAGTTTATCTTTATAGACTCCTAGGAGAGTACGTAAGGGTAATAATGTCTCTGAATGACCAAACTTGATGTCTAATTTATAAGTTTCCCCCTTTTTGTCAATCATTGCATTAATGCTTGCCATAATTTGTTTTCCTAAATCACATGCCATTTCCTCATTTAATTCAGGTAACCCATAAGAATACTTGTAATAATGTTTTAAATCATCAAGATATTCTAGTGCGATGATATCTTGTCTTTTGAATAATTTACAAAATGTATCAATTGTATGGTGCATAGAAACTTCAGATGTACAAGCATTATGAAAGTCTTGAACATCAGATGTTGTTATGGTAATAGCAAGCTCCCACTCGAGCCTAGAAGCAATGGGTTTTAAAAGGCGTTGAATTACAGGTTCCAAAATTTCATTAGTTAAGGTTTTTGCCTCCTTTTGCCACCGAGGACAAGATTTATGAAACGCAATCAATGAATCGTTGTTCTCCTTGAAACTGAATATAGGTACCGGCATTAAGTTTGCGGGTCCCAATATTCCTAACCCTTCAAAAGCCCCTATACAGAATGCTTGTGCGGATTGTAGTGTTCTACTGGACCAAGATGAAAACAATCCCAATTGCTGTGTAATAATGGTTGTATCACTATCAATTAGACTATGTATAAAATTAGGATATGTATTGGCAAATCGACGGCCAATGAGATACACTTCTTTTTGTCCATTCAGATCTAATTGCCCTGTGCGACGATATATATATTCATTTTTGTAACCGTTTATCCAGCCTATTAAGCCTGAATTGTTGCTCTGATTTAATGTAATGAGCGCGTTGTTAATTGAGTCCATACCACTGCTTACTGGATATCGTGTACCATGTCGAATAACAAGTTGTATTTGTTCTACTTTGTAGCTATCTATCGAATAATTGGGCTTAAGCATATCAAATTTGTAGTTTGGGTAGTTGCCCTTGGAACCCATGTGTTGAATCATCCAATTCATTGTAAGAGATTCGTTATCAGAATAGTGTTTAACACTTTTGTTAGAAAGCATATACAAAATTGTTACAACACTCGAAAATATATCTCTTAGAAACTCTTTGAATTGCATTTTGTATTATGCTGTATTAGCTTTTAATGATAAGAAAAGAAAAGGCCTTTTAATACAATGATAAGCATGTGAGCTATTTTAAAGCTCCTTTTTTGATTGGGTTTTTGGTGCATGAATGCTAACCACCTTGCCAAATTGTTGAATATCTGCTAAAAGTAAATCAGGCACTTCCAAGCTAGGAAAATGGCCGCCCTATACAAAACAACTGATATGAGTTTCGTCATTATAAATTGAAATCAAATTTACCTTGTCATAAGACTTGAACTGGATTAAGTTTGAATCTACCTCCAACCAATCTCGAGGAAACTGCACAACGTATAAAGTTAATTAATATGGCTTTTGAATATATTTATACCACAACTTACCTTGCATGGCTCAGCTTCAAAATAAGAGACAGCTACAGGAACTTGGATATAAGAGCTCAATACAGCAAATTGTTTCTTGTGATTATGTAAAGCTTCATAATACAAGCGACAGGATGATGACATTGTATTTGTGATCCAATATATCGTAACTTGAGTTAAAAATTCATCCACTGAAACTGTCTCTGGAAGAGCCACTTTTGAAGATAATTCTGGAGAAGGATAATGTGTGCAAAAATGATAAATATCCAGCATCCAACCCAACAAACCAACTGGGCTATCAGTTAATCCAAAGGCCAAAGTGTAAGGACGGGTGCTTTGAATAGCACGATATCCTGCTGTTTTGTCCTTTTCACAATTAGCAAACGATGTTGTTTTCAAACCTTTTGTCTCTTTTTTTCCATAAACTCTTTCTAAACCAAATATTAAAGCTAAAATAAACAATAAAACTTTTAAAGGATGGAAAATCAAGTTGCTAAATGTTGGTGTGGGCACTTTTGGCATAGGCATGTTGGTAATATAGCCTAAACAGTGGTCAGGATGGCTTTTGACCAAAAATATAGCAATACCAGCTCCCCAATCAGTACCATAAACCACTATACCAAAGCATGAAAATACTGCATCAGCGTTAATATCAACAACCTACTATATTTATGGTATCCGAGTTCTATCATAAGCTTGTGAACGGTATCTGCCATTTTTGGGGCTCCCCAACCTTCTTCTTTTGGAGCTTCCGAAAAGCCATAACCTGGTAAACTTGGTATAACTACATGAAATGCCTGTAAAGTATGAGTTATATACTAAACATAAAAATTTCATATTGACTATATATACCTGAGATGAATTTTCGCCATCTCGTAATGGGTTGATCAATTTATGAAATTCATAAAAACTTGATGGCCAACCATGCAACATAATGATAGGAATGGCATTTTCAACTTTAGAAACCTCATGAACAAAATGAATGTTGAGTCCATTGATGTTACTTTGGTAATGATGCCACTGATTTAATTCTTCGCGCTTTTTCTCCCAACTGAAGTTTGTTTTCCAAGCATGTACTAAATCTTTGACTGCCCAGCTAGGTGTTCCGTATTTCCAACTTATATTCGCCTCATTTTCATACTCTTGAGGATATTTTACTTTAGACAACTTGTCGTAAAGGTCTTGTTCGTCAAGAGAAGGTATAATAAATTTCTCAATCATTTTGTTGTGAAAAGTAAAAATCAAAGAAGATAAAATTGCTGTTTGGGAAGAGCTTGGTATAAATAACTTTTATCTATGCAGTGTAACAGCCGTTACGGTAGTTTATGCGCATTAGCGAGTTTTACGCAGGTTATTAATTACCAGTATAGCCTTCTTAATGACAAGAGACTGCCAAGAGGGAACGCTATTTTCGAATGAAATAGAGCAAGAGCATGCTTCCGTTCTTATCTTATTCATTTTTTTTAGAAAATTATTTTTTACTTTTAGTTTCTGTAAGATTTTTGGTTTGCGACAGACTATGCCCTTGCTTTATTTATTTATTTAGAGTTGGATGACATTTTGCTCTTCTAATAATAGAAACGGCCACAGTAATGCTATCATACAAGGATTGTTAAGCTTCAAATAAGTATATTGGAAATATTTTATTTTATAGTTTGTATGTTAATGAAGGTACAAAATCCAAAAAGTCTGAACTCTTTAGTGCTCTTTAGTCAATAGTGTTTCAGATTCAAATAATTCAATAGATATTTGACTATTATATAAAATGAAGGCATGATGGCTTCGTGTGGTCCTTGTAATTAACTTTGTCGTCTTGTTTAGATTTTTACAGTCTGAGTTTGCCGCAAATACTCAACGTATTTTATTAAATAAATCATTTTTTTCTTTCGAAAAGAACTGTATTGAGAGAGTATTAATAAATGCATTTATTCAAATGTGATAGTACTTCATGTTGAAATTAGTGATTCTAAAAAAAAAAAAAAAAAAAAAAAAAAAAGAGAAGATAATGGCTGTGTGAATATTTTCCGTGTAACTTAGGATTGTCAAGCAACATAATTCAACTTGATGCATGTGAAATCCTTGTATAACAGTACTGATCATTTAATGTGTAAGAATTTATAAATTTATTTGGTATTAAAAAATATCTTATCAGTTAGAAGAAGGCGGTGATGTATCACTCTTAACCAGATATGTCAAATCCGAAAAGTAAACAATAATTCAAGAATCGAAAACTTGATCGATAAATAAGCAACCAAATCATGCTTCCAGCAGCATGATTTTCCAGCATGGTGTTATAATACGATATTATATTACTACACATTGCTATTAAATAATTATATCCACAACAACATTTATCATCCCATCATTTTCTCAAACTAAATAGTATATAAACCCTCTCAATTTTATGATAATACTCTTTAGATATACTTTAAATATATTATGACCAATTTTACGCAATAATGTATAAAATAATGTATGAAACAATTAAAGATGGTTTCCTAGCAATTCAGCAAAGTTGTATTCAATTAATTACTAAAAAAATTCATTCAAAGAGTAGATTTACTACATATCGAGCTCGAATTACGGGACCTGAATTATTAAACTCCGTTTTATGCAGACTGTATCTTAAAATGCCGAGAAAATTGCTACTAAATTTACTTTTCAGGCGATAACTTTTGCAATTTTAAAGCAATCTCAAAGAGTAATATTTTAAAACAGATACATAAGGGAGAAAAATAAATTTAGTAAAAATCCCAACTAAGCTTATGCATTATTTATAGATTTATCTCCATTAAAAGCATACAAAAACGCAACTTCAATGAACTGTAACCCGAGATAGCAACCATTTAAGCACATACTTTATAAGCCAAAAATGATTCTTTCATTTTGTTTTATCGTATTTTATTATAAAATTTACTTCGAAAAAATCATGAATTTTTCCTTGTATACCCTCGTCAAAAATTTGACTTTTTCGAAGAAAGCTAATAACTCTATGAAAAATAGCGCTAGAGTGGCAAATAATGCCTCAAATAATAGATACTTTTTTGCTTTATTTGTCTGTAACACTAACTTTAAAATTTAACTATAAAATTGTTTTTAGAATCACTAAAAACTGTCTTTTATTTTTTTTTGCGTTTTTCACAATATTTTTGGTGGCAAATGTTTTTAATAAATACATGATTAAATGCAAAATTAAATTTCATGTTGAGTCTGTTTAATAAAGTTAGCCAAGTTACTATACACATTTGATGTCAATTTTGCATCTTAAAAATTTAGGATTGTTTTTATCAATTTTTTTATCATCAGAAAAAGTTTAATTTTGATTACCGCCACACCTGAGATTTATAAAAATTCGGAGAAAATTCAGAGAAAATTTGTCGAAATTGTTATTTTTTTGCAATGCAATGGTATGTAGGGGATGTTTAAATCAGAAAATATAGTAGTTACGAATGGAAGAACTCATTGTGAATTGAATCAAAGTGTATAATAGTTTTTTTAACTCAAATACTTTAATGAATTTACAAAAACTTCTTGTATATTTATAAGGAATTACATTTATGAAACTCAAAGAGGAAAAATCCTCTATGTGCTAAATTAAGATACTATTTCCACACATAAGAAATCAAATGCCATCTCAAATAAAGCTATGTTTTAATATTCAAATAGAGATGACATAGATTTAATCATAAAATACGAAAAGTATGAGTAACGTAACATACAATAAAATAAACTGTAATATAAAAATGAAAACAAGTAGAATCACAAATTAAACCTAAAAAACACATAGGCCAAAGTAAGGATTGGTTTATGTGGGTTATATCAAAAGATGCCACCACCAGAAAAAAGGTGTAAAATAATATATATACTACAAGTTTTCTGAAAAAACTACTATAGCAATCGTTGCATAAACTGTTTTACATAAGGGAAAATTTTATTGGAAAGGCATAATTTGTTGTATAGAATCAGATTTGCGATAATATACTTAAAAAAGAATACAATAAAAAGAATGTATAATTAATCAGTTCTTCAACTGTACAATAAAAACAAGATAAGGTTTATTTAGATTTCAGATATAAAAGCATTGTCTTTTATAATGATTTAGTGTTGAGTTCCTGAGATATAATTATGAGCTATATTCTGTATTAAACTATTAGTTCTTTGAGAATAATTTATGGATTGATGTTAATCAATCATAATTAGGCCGTGATTGTAGAGCTTGTGAATTGCCTAGTTCCAATGCTGCGTTTGTTGTGCCTGGATTGTGATTTGATATATCTTGACAGCTACTTGAATGATTAACCGCTGAGGTTAAAGAGTATGGTGTCATGATTTGAGTGGTCCAAGCCTTTCGGTTAATTGATTGAGAAATAATAAACTAGGCGTTTCTTATATCTTATATCCAATTCTAGACTTGTTCTTTCATATTCTAAATAGTAATTAATGAATTGTATAATCTATTGATTGGTTATAGGAGGCGATAGAGTATGATACTTGGTGGAATATGTTTATATATACAGAATAAAGATACTAGAAAATAAAGTTAAAACTAGATATATTTATTGAGTATATTTTGTATCAAAAAAGACGATGCACTTTTTAACAAGCATTAAAAAACAGGGTATTTATAGTTTTTTTTTTGGAAATGTGGAATTAGTAACAGATTCTATAACAGATTGGCCAAACCAGTTTTGACAGTAATAACATTGCACCAAGCTAAGTATCTATATATAGTATTCATGCTTGACTAAATTTAGAGAATAGATCTTCCTTTTAATTAAATAACGCAACTCGAATTTCAAGGACAGATTCGTGATTGGATCATCCAACACATTCGTGCTATACAATTTTATCATAGCCTTCATGTAACATAACTAACTGTAATAAAGGTACTGTTATGTCAAGGTACATCATAGGTCTCACATCCAAGGTCTCAGTCTATAATTGGTGTTATAGTAGATCAATGCATCTGTATTGATCTACATCATATTCTTAGATAGTAAAACCCTCGTAATAGCTATAATAATGAGTGTGTATAAATACATCCTTTGGATGTATCGTTAATAAAAGTGTAATATTTTGGCAAGATTATTCTTAAAAATTCTTTTGACATTTCAGGTACAATGCATCATTATAACCTCATTCTTCTCACTCTAAGGATTATAACCAGCTAATACTTATTTGAGAACTTCTACTATTGATGATGCTATATGATCTAGATGCACCCGACGCAGTCTATGCTCTAAACAGAATACAACATAATTTTATAACAATCTTATGTAAAGAAATAAATAATCGCAAATTTTAAAATTGCTATTTTCGCGTTTTTTCCCGTAGTGAGAGTAGTAATATAGACTTATTGCACAATATCCATATTTTAATAAAGAAGGATTTAAACTGTCTCTTTGTAAAGCTTTTATTTTCTCATTTTACTGCAGTATCTTTATATACAAAGTCTCTAAGTTTCACATCATGACTGATCTAATAATCAGCTCATTATATCAATCAAATAGTGTTATCTAGCACAGTATCTTAGTTATACTTGATAAACTATGAGGCTTTTTACTATAATAAAAAACTACTAATCTAAAAGGAGTCATTATACAGTGAGGGGAAAAACTATACCAGCGTTTTGCAAAATTAGGATTTTACTGATAATACTTCCTGAGTTTTTATATTACAAATTTATGCTACAATTCTTTGTAAAGGTGGCATAAAGGGCTTTCAAATAATATAGCTTACACTTTTGTAGAGTGGGTATACGTAGAATACCATAGAAGAAAAGAGGGGAATGCAAATACTGAGAAAAGTGAAAGTAAAGGAATGCATAAACATTCCATGCCTTCATTCTTCGTAGGAATGTCAGAAATTTTTTAATATTAGCATGAGGAATACTGTGCTTTTGCAGTATCCGGAGCAAACAAAAAACTTATAAAAACCCTACCCTTTTCTCTCGTTGCCTCCTATTTTTTCACTACTTTACTTTTTTCAGACCTTCTTACACCATGGTTCGCCCACTTCCTGTTGAGCTTCAAAATTCAATAAAATCTTTATTGCTTCAGAATACCCCCTTTTTTGTTATTAGAAAACGTTATCCATCTGTCTCATTATCTACTCTCACTCGTTACAAGAAGAAGTTTTTGCCCAGTGCAACTTTACCAGCTGGCGGAAGACCATCATTTGTCAGTGTATCAACTCAACAATACATTGCAAAAATGCTTCGAAATGGTAGACAAGATGGTCCTAAGGCTGTTCAAGAGTATTTCAGATCAATTGAAATTGATATGTCTTTGTCTGGGGTTCGCAAATTACTTAAGAGAATGGGCTTCAAACCAAGGAGAAAAATTAAGACTAACTTTATCAGCAAAAAAAACAAGCCTCTTCGGCTGGCATGGGCCAAAAAACACCAGCATCTTACGGTAGACCAGTGGAGGCAGT
>JAEPRC010000473.1:0-10149 GCA_016758945.1 Mucor plumbeus
TCCTTAAGATATTAAATCTAGTATTAGTTATAATGAAAGTATATAAATACATCCTCTGGATGTATCGTTAATAAAAAGTGTAATATTTTGGCAAGATTATTTCTATTGACCCTTTTGACATTTCACATCAGTTCGATGGATCATTGTGATATTTATATTAAATGTCCAATTCAAATTATTAATGCAGTAATTTGATTTTCTTTATGTTAAAAAGCTGATGGGAAAAGGGATCAGCAATTATTAATTCAAGTTGTAAAATCGTCTATAGATATATATGGCATTTTAAATTGTAGTTAAGTTTCTATAATTCATGTTCCTGGTTTTCACACCAGATTCATGTTATTAATTACTAATTCAATTTGATGTGTGAAAGACTGCCAGTAGTTCACATCATGTGGCACAATCAAGGCAATTCAATAATTTTTTCTCCATAGTGTTTTGTACAAATTCTTGAGGATAGCTTCACGAGAAATTAATATTTTGGGAAAAATTTAGTTACATTCGATAGCGCTCAACAAAGTTTATGACATAAATGTAGAGCAAACAACAATGCTTAATAATATGAAAAAAATTTTAAAATCTACTACAAAAAGGTCAAAAAAGGAAATAAAAGAGTGCCCAAAAAATGTTCATTTTTTTTTCTAACTTTTCCATTCGTAACAAGAGGCTTTCATATTAGTTTAATTTCTCCTGTACCAGTGTTCGCAAACCAAACGAACTCGAGCGATTTAATTGAGCATTTTTTAATAAGCCTTAAATATTTTAAAATAATGATATAGTATGGAGTCAATTGGTGAATTGGTTGTTGGAATAAATGAGTTTTAATAAAAGATTAAGGGATTCTCTGCCGAAATGTCTTTAAAAGTTTAGAAGGACGGAAAAAATGAGGATGCACAGTGGTCCAGGAAAATTAGAGTGTTTATTAATAAGAAGTGAAAAGAATCCTATTTATCATTTAATTCTTATTACAAACTTTGGGATAGGTAATATGCTGTAATTATGTAACTTATGATGAGATGTACAGTCAATGTTACATGCACAAGGTCTTGGTTTGCCAAGTAGCCATCCCATTCGGTTGAATTATTCTTAAAGTTTATAAATAAAATACAACTTAAAAAGACAATAATGTATCAGCTTTTCGAACTGTATATAAAAACTAAAAGAAGTCTGAAGTCTATTAAGATATAAAAGTATGGGTCTTCTTTTATATCTGTTTATTATTTACTAAGAATATAACTATAGAACCAATAGATCAATATGATAAGTATTTATCCATATAGATTTAACAAATCAGGAAAACATTATGTTGAGTGCTTTTCCTAGTTGGCATGTTTCTTATTTAGTATTTGTCTTTTTCTTGTTTAATTTGTCGATGGAAAGTTCGTGCCTGGAGATCCAATAATTATATTAATAGCGCCGTCTATTAATATTGAGTTTGATATGAGTTAGTTGTGCTACTGAGCCACATGGAAAGTAGAATATCCGTAGTTGATACTTCCTTCTGAAGTATATCGGTTATACTATGGACTTGCCCAAGCCACAATCATAGTAGTATCTTGTCTATCAGATTAGAACGTAGATTTGTAGAAGGTGATATAAAATAAAACATCGGTAATGAATAAAGCAACTATGATAATAGGGTCTACTTACATAAACATACATAGCAGAATTAATACCAATAGTTGGGTGACAAGTATAAACCAACACCTTATCAATCTTGGAAAAAAAACTAATGTGTCATTATTGCTAGCGTTCATTGATGAATCAGTTCTTGAGCTGACGTTTGTTAGTAAATAGGACTTTTTCAAGAGCTTTGGCAGCCATTTTTTTGCCTTCTCAAGAATTTTAAAGACAAACTTGTTAGTTTTTCAAACAGACGAGAAACTTAACTGTACTTGTTACGTTGTTTTTGTACAAAATGTCGTATAATAATTTGGTTTGCGAGAATATACTTCAAAAAGAGTACACTTAAAAAGAATGTGTAATTAATCAGTTTTTCAACTATACAATAAAAACAATATAACGTTTATTTAGATATAAAAGTATAACCTTTTATAATGATTTAGTATTGAGTTTCTGAGATAAAATTAATGTCGGTGTTAAACTATTAGATCTGTTTGGGAGTAACTTATAGATTGATGTTAATCATTTATAATTAAACCTTGCTTTTAGAGCTTGTAAGTTGCTTTATTTCAATACTGCACTTATTGTGCCTGGATTGTGATTTGATATATCTTCACAGCTACTTAATTGATTAACCGCTGAGGTTAATGAGTATGGTGTCATGATTTGAGTGGTCTGAGCCTTTTGATTAATTGATTGAGAAATAATAAACTAGGCATTTCTTATATCCGATTCCAGACTTGTTCTTTCATGTTCCAAATAGTAATCAATGGATTTTATAATTTATTGATTGCTATAGAAGGAGATAAAGTATAATACTTGGTGGAATACAACACAATATGTTCATACTTGTACCACATTTTGACATATTTTTGATTTTTTCGATTATTTTTCACTGTGTTGCACTACTATTACGGGGGTTTTTTTTCATGCAGTCTCATCTTTTAATATAACCTAATACTAAAATAGATTGGCTTAATATTATATGTTTGCAACTGTTATACATATGAATGCATGTCCATATATAAAAACATGTGGCAAATTGTATTACACTGTAATACGCATATTGATAACCTAAGAAATGTTGTTTTTTTTTGGATTGTAGTATATTTATATTTAATCTAATATTTGAAAGAGGTTAAAAAACTATTGTGTTAATTAATAAAATTTGCCGCCGCCATGGAACATTTTGTATGGTTACGATTATATAAAATAAAAATAAAAATAAAAGATGTTTAAAAAAAATCTCTCCTTAAATTTGATAAATGTAACTCCTTATTCCTAATGATTGTACAATACTATGGGAAAAAACGCGAAAATGGCAATTTTAAAATTTGCAGTTATTTGTTTTTTTAAGTAAAGTTATTATGAAGTTATATCTTTCTAATACAATCTTCATATAAAACAGTTTTTGCAGCGAATATCATAGTATTTTTTTCAGAAAAATTGTGGTTTATACCTCATTTTATACTTTTTTTTTTGTAGTGCAAAAAACTCTTTTAAATTTAGTTATTTGAATTGACAAACTATTTTAATACATTGTTTCAATTTACGATGAGTTGTTCCATTCGTAATTACTATATTATTTTCTGATGTCAACATCCCCTACATAACATTGAATTGCAAAAAATAACAATTTCGGCGAATTTTCTCCTAATTTCTATATATCTCAGGCGCGGCGGTGATTTAAATCTAATGTTTTCTGATGATGAAAAAATTGATAAAAGCAATTCTAAATTTTTAAAATGTAAAATTGACATCGAAAATGTATAATGACTCACCTAACTTTATTAAGTAACCTCCACGTGAAATTTAATTCTATACTTAATGGTGTATTTATCGAAAACGTTTATTACCAAAAATTCTATAAAAAAAGCAAAAACACAAAAATCAGTTTTTAGTGATTTTAAAAATACTTTCATAGTAGATTTTTAAAGTTAGTGTTACAGAAAAATAAAGCAAAAAAATATCTATTATTTGAGGCATAATTTGTCACTCTAGCTTTATTTTTCATTGAGTTATTAGCTTTCTTCGAAAAAGTCAAATTTTGAACGAGGGTATACAAGGGGAAAATTCATGATTTTTCAAAGTTGATTTTATGGTAAAATATGATAAAGCCAGATAAAAGAATTATTTTTGGCTAATAAAGTATATGTTTAAACGGTTGCTATCTCTAGTTTTAGTCCATCAAAGCTGCGTTTTTGTATGGTTATAATGGAAATAACTTTATAAATAATGTAGGAGCTTAATTAGAAATTTTGATGGATTCATTTTTCTGCTTTATATATCTGTTTTAAAATATTACTCATTGAAATTGCTTTAAAATTGCAATAGTTATTAACTGAAAAGTAGATTTTATGGCAATTTTCTCGGTATTTTAAGATACAGTCAGCTTAAAACGGAGTTTAATAATTTAGGCCCTGTAATACGAGCTTGTTATGGAGTAAATCAAATTTTTGAAGGAATTTTTGATACAATCTTTAGACCGACGTTGTAAGAAGTTCTTTAACATACGGTGTTCTTTAATAATATACTGTATACATTATAACTAATTTATTTTTACATATTTAGTGCAAAATTTGCAAGCTATACACTATTGCTGGATCCTAATTATAAGCAAAACAATTTAACGTTTTTGTTATCATAATATTCTGTTATGTGAGTATGTTGAAAGCTCGTTATAGTTGAATAAGAAAATGTTTGAGCTCTATTTAACATAATTGTTGTAGCTTTTACTTCGTAAAGATTACAATGTTCTTATAATACTGTACGTTTTACTTGCTTTTTAATATTACCAAAGATGCTTTGAAATAACTACCTTTTACATAGAAATGGCATTCGAAGAGTTTTTCTTTTTCAATTTTTACTTTTATCTTTATTATAATAAAACATTATAAATTTTTGATTTGTCAAATTTTACCAGTGCATTACAATTCTAAGCTGGTAATAATCACAATAGTTTTACTCAATAAAACACTAACATATTTAACTCAAATAAATTCTAAAATAACTGGAAATAAAGAACATCTTTTTCAGCATACAAAAATGAACCGCTTTATGCCATTTTTAAATTTGAGTTTTAAGCATAAAGCTGTAATGCATGGTCTGCATTGGCTCAATTTTTAATAATTTTAGCTTTTCTTTTAAAATTTTTTTTCTTCTTCAATCTTCTTTATCTTATCTTGTTGAACAATTTTAATACTTCAAAATACCAGTATTTGTTTGATTATTATTTTGTGTGAGAAATACTGGGATGCTATAAACCTTAATAATGCTAATGTACTGAAACTTTATAGCATTAACATTCTAACTAGAACTCTGTTGTTCCATTGGCTTTCGGAATTTACAAACATTTTTATTTATGTAATATGTAGCTGTAGTGACAGTTCTACCAGTTTCTCGTCCCATTTAGTAATTATATATTCTTTTGCACAATAGTATACAAACTCTACTACATAGCCTGCTATCTTACATAAAAAGGTATGAAAGTAGAGGGTTGGATATTTTGTTAGCTTCCAGTATGCTTTATATATGCTTGTGTATTACTAGCTGTAAAAAACGTTATATTTTAATGCCTTTTTGTTTATTTTGAAATAATGTACATAAGTTTCTTCAAATCCGACACTTTCTTTGATTAATTTTTAGTTTGAGTCGCTGCATTTTTTTAAAAATGCAGCCTATACCATGATTTATCTTATCATTTGCAATGAATTGAATGTTGTTAGTATTTATGAATGTGTTAGTTTAGTTAAGCTATTTATACATTAAATAGATTGATGTATACCACTATATAGCGTTTGAAAAATAGCCGAGCGCAAGCGAGTTCAATTTAATTGAGCAGATATAGAGTATTAAGCTTTTTGAATAAATGTAAGCAAGCCGAGACCAAGCGGTCGTATAACTGAGTAAGCTCAAGCAAAGCATTTTAAATCTAAATAGCAAGTTATTGAGCATAAGCCTTTGTGGTCAGTACCACTATAACAATACTGAATTATTCTTAAAGTTTATAAATAAAAATACAATTTAAAAAGACAATAATGTATCAGCTTTTCCAACTGTATATAAAAACTAAAAGAAGTCTGAAGTTTATTAAGATATAAAAGTATGGGTCTTTTATATCTGTTCATTATTTACTACTGCGAATATAACTATAGAACCAATAGATCAATATGATAAGTATTTATCCATATTGATTTAACAAATCAGGAAAACAATATATTGAGTGCTTTTCCTAGTTGACATGTTTCAAGTTTAGTATTTGTCTTGTTCTTGTTTAATTTGTTGATGGAAGGTCCGTGCCTGGAGATCTAATTATATTAATAGCGCCGCCTATTAATATTGAGTTTGACATGAGCTAATTGTGCTACTGAGCCACATGGAAAAGTAGAATATCCGTAGTTGATACTTCCTTCTGAAGTATTGGTTATACTATGGATTTGCCCAAGCCACAATCATAGTATCTTGACTATCAGGTTAGGATGTAGATTTGTAGAAGGTGACATGGAATACAACAAATACGGCAATTTATTATTATAAATTTATGAAATAAAACCAGAAAATTTTGTGCATTATTTTTTTCCCATTTTTATAATTTTTTGAGCACATTTTGGACGTTTTTCGTGCAACTTATAAATTTATTTAAACCTATGGATATGCCTATATAAGTTTCTTTTTGTATGCTCTCTTGTAAACACACCATCTGCGGTATTTTTTTAAACCGGTAATAACATTATTCATTTATTAAAAAAAATATGTTTATATGAGAGCACTGATGCTCTCAAAAACTCATCCAGGGGGGCATAGTGGATATATCCAAGAGAGTGATTGCGATTTAGCAAGTGATAGCATATGTTTATCTTTCTGTATGTATTTAAAGGTAACAACATCGGCATACTGTATAATAAACAACTGATGGCAGAAGCAGCACAAGTCAACCCATATTTTAGTAGTACAAGGCAATACAGCTTGTCGTACAGCATCCAAAGCGCTTCTGTATGTGTAAAAACCATTTTGAGCAACATCAATAGTAGGTGAGATATCCAGAACTAGAGGGGCAAGGAACATTTCGTATGTATTAAGAAAAGTGTGTTGAGAAGCAGTATTACGGACAGTAGTAGTAGTAGTAGTAGTGATGACCGGGGGCGAAGGCGAAATAGAATGCTTGAGAGGGTACTCAATCATTAGATTTTTTCTTCATCGGTATCAGTGATTTCGACATCTGAGGTTTCTCTCTTTTTGTTAGAGGGAGATCCAAAGATGTTTTTGAAAGGAGCTAAACTATCGACTTCTTCAGTGGTGGTCTAACCCTGTTCCAAGATGTAGTTGGCAACTGATGCAAAGAGGCGGGAACAACGATTTGCAAGGTACTCCAAGGACTTGCTGCAGCGGTCTATTTGCAATTGGAAGGCAATATCCTTTCGTTTAAAAATGGAAAGTTTACGGTACTTAGGATCAGCCAAGTACTTTGGGTCGACGGGATCAAAATTGGTGTTGGTTTCAACTTGGTGTTTTTTCAATGTAGCTAGAAACTCATCTTTAAATTGGACATGGATGAGGATACCAATTACATTTCTGGCAGAAAATGTAATGTCGACGATTCGGGATGCTTCAGTACCAGTTGTGAAAAAATGAAAATAAAAACACTTGTAAAATAATATATAAGATGTTGTTTATTCGTTTAAAAATAAGATAAGATTATTCATGACTAACTGGAATACTTTGCTATTTATATTAATTGTCTAAACTACAGGAATGGGGAAAATACAAGAGATGGATCATTGATGTTGACCAATGAATGACTAGAAAGATTAATTGAATGAGTTGATGGATAATGTAGATTGGAAAGTAGAACAGTTATTGGTTCTTTGTGAATATAAAAATTTAAGGACTTGCTTAATAAACATAATAAAAATTTATGGACTTCTTTATTAACAAGTTCATTGATTATCTCTTTCTATATAATTGATGATGTTGTACAAGATGTCAACTTTATTTACACGAGATTGACATTTAAATTGTGATTCAAAATATATAAATTTTTACTATAGTAACAATTGCTGTTCTATGACACCAGTGAAGCGTTCGGAACGGTGGATATACACATTTGTGTAGCCTACGGAGTCATCAGCCAAATTAAAGTCACGAGTGATCGCCTGGCGATGCTTGTCGGTAACTTGTGAAGGATCACAAACCTTCCTGGGTTTCTTGGTTACTTCGGTCTATTGATTTTGGGGCTTTTGGGTAGAAGAGGTGCCAGCATTGTTTGGGTTAGGGGCCTTATTGCTTGCCTTGGATACTTCCTTGGTAGGATTCTTGGAGGGCTTCATGCCAGCGGTCTTGGAACTTTGTTGGGGAGCGGATGTAGCTCAGGTTAAGAAATTTGTTTTTTATCGATATAAATTTAAAATGGGCACTCGATATGAGCATAAGCCTTATATTTAAAGAAAATGGAATGAACAGAAATAAAAAAACCCTTTACAGGACACTATACAAATTAAAAGGAAAAATAATGCTGACTGTCGGTTTTTTGCCTATTATTTATGTTAAATATCAACTCAATTTCATATTGAATCTGACATGCAAATGGAATTGAAATAATATAAATACTTTTAGAAACCAGGGCGTGATGGCTCCTGGCTTCCTTTTTAACTTAATAATAAAGACCCTACGTTCTCCGTGATATAATCACTTGTAGTCTTCTTTATTTTATTGTATTGAAAATAATTGTTATTTACTTATAGCTCTCACTGACCAGTGAGATTATTAAATGAAGTGAAATTGATCTTGAGGGATACCAACGGATGGGGACTTTGATAATTACTTACCACCGAGGTTCCGCACTAAGAAAGCAATACACTCAATGTTCATCAATTATGAGTCTTCTTTTCAGTAAACCATAATGATCTGGGATCAGGATTTGATGGTCTAACAGCCAAAGGGGGAGTGATACAGTCGATTGCGTGAAGCAAGGATAGTTTTGCCGACCAAAAGGGAGGAGGACCAGAGGACGGTTTGACTGGTAGACAGTTGAGAGCATGATCGATTTTATTGACACCGAGAGGAGCAGAAGGAAGAGCATCCAGGAGCTTACCATCCAGAGCACGACAGGACAAGAAGTGATCTCGAGAAATATGAACCCCAATGGGGGACATACATTAGCACTCTTCACGCATATTGGTGAAGCAGCCAAGACGCCATCGAACCAGCCGACTTCGAGCAGATCTACCAATTGGTAAATAGAGGATTGGATCTGGACGAGAGACAGATACACGACAGGCTCGTAGCAAAGTGTGGGATCCAGTAATAGCAGCAGATTCCAGTTGTCTATCAAATTGTTCTTGCCAATAAATGTTGAAAACAGCATTTAAGCCGGAAGCAGAAGGAACAGGATCAGGCAAAGACAAATACAATTGGTTTTGACAAATGTATTTATTCAACTGGGTATACGAAAGATTTTGTAGCAACAGCACAAGGAGACAATCTGTGGGGAGAGCATCAGCATGTAAGGCGTACCAGCCAAGTAGTCAATACGCTGTAGCGATGCTTCATACTGGGCAAACAAGTGATATGTTTTGCAACATTAAACCAGGAACCACTCACAAACATGCCAACCAGTCGGTTCTGAACATCGTCGAAAGCTTTAAAATCTCTAAATGATAGATGAGAAATAGCTAATCGATAATCAAGCTTAGGACGGATGAAGGCCTTGTACAGAAGTGAGCATAGTAGCAGTGAGAATCCAGTGTGGTTTACACCAACCGAATTGAGTAAAGCCATAACTTGGACAGCACCAGCAGCCTGAAGAGACTGAATACCAGGAACAAACAGACCTTTATACCTGAAAGGCATACCCAGATACGTGAATCCCTCGACTATAGGAAGAGGTTCTTCATACAGAGTAATGCTATTACTAGTAGTAGCAGTGGGAGGCCCAAGAAATGCACATTTAGATGGTTTTCATCTGTAACCCAGAGAGATAGAATGATCAGATGCCAAATATGGCAACATCATCAGCAAAAAGCAGACTATTTATAGTTAACGAGTTGCTCATACCGGGTACACGGATCATAGAGGCACCAGTGGCTGCAGAGCGTAGAAGGCCAGGTAACGAGTTGATGTAAAGTGAGTAAAGGTGGGGACTAAGGACAGAGCCTTGTAAAACACCTATAACAGGTGAGAAAGCAGAGGAATTGTGATTAGCAATAAGTACCGAAACAGAAACTTCATCAAACATATTGATCAAAAGACCTAAAACTGGACGAGGAAGAGTTAAGGTAGCTAATGCCTGCCAGATAACTCGACGATCAACAGTATTATATGCTGCCTGTATACCCAAAAAGGTCACTACTGGGTAGTGGTGGTGGATCAGGAAGTAATCATGCATCATATCACGTAGACAAAGTGCTTGGTCAAGAGGACTACGTTGTGGTCGAAAACCACCTTGGGCAATATCCAAAGCAGGAGAGTGAGCATCAAGGTCAGGCATAAGAGAAAACTCAAATAGCTTTCGCATCACTGAGGTGAGAG
>JAEPRC010000473.1:10159-35365 GCA_016758945.1 Mucor plumbeus
GAATTGAGTAAAGCCATAACTTGAACAGCACCAGCAGCCCTAAGAGACTGAATACCAGGAGCAAACAGACCTTTATACCTGAAAGGCATACCCAGATACGTAAATTCCTCGACTATAGGAAGAGGTTCGTCATACAGAGTAAGTCTATTACTAGTAGTAGCAGTGGGAGACCCAAGAACAGCACATTTAGATGGTTTCCATCTGTAGCCCAGAGAGATAGAGTGTTCAGATGCCAAATTTAACATATGTTGAACCTCAGAGCGACGGCCAAATATGGCAACATCATCAGCAAAAAGCAAACTATTTATAGCTAACGGGTTGTTCATACCGGGTACACGGATCATAGAGGCACCAGTGGCTGCAGATCGTAAAAGACCAGGTAACGAGTTGATGTAAAGTGAGTAGAGGTGGGACTAAGGACAGAGCCTTGTAGAACACCTGTAACAGGTGAAAAAGCAGAGGAATTGTGATTAGCAATAAGCACCGAAACAGAAACTTCATCAAACATATTGATCAAAAGACCTAAAACTGGACGAGGAAGAGTTGAATTAGCTAATGCCTGCCATATAACTCGACGATCAACAGTATCATATGCTGCCTGTATATCCAAAAAAGCAACTACTGGGTAGTGATGGTGGATTAGGAAGTAATCATGCATCAGATCATGTAGACAGAGTGCTTGGTCAAGAGGACTACGTTGTGGTCGAAAACCACCTTGGGCAATATCCAAAGCAGGAGAGTGAGCATCAAGGTCAGGCATAAGAGAAAACTCAAATAGCTTTCGCATCACTGAGGTGAGAGATATTGGTCTGAAATTGCCAGGATCAGAAGCATCACCTTTCTTGAAGATGGGGAATACTTGGGCTTGTCGCCATAGGTCCGGAGTGTAACTCCATTGATAGCACAAAGTAAACAAAAGAGACAACACAGGGGCAACTTCTGCAACCAAAAATTTAAGCATCTCAGCCTTTATATGATCTGGACCAGGAGCTTTATGTGTAGGAAGACGTTTGATGTGGGACCTTAAAGTATCAACATCAAACAGTGACATATACTTTGGGACAGAAAAAGGTAGCTCAGAATCAACGGCCACTGGAGGAGGAGGACGATTTGCAGAGGCAAGTAAAGAACCATCATATACCGAAGCTAAATGTGACCCCATAGTAGCAACAGAAGCAGCAGGACCATCTGGATGACTATATGTGGCAGAGGATTCTTTGTTACGCTTTATTCGCTTAATAGCAGAAGTAGCTTTTGAGAAATCGCTCTCCAGTGCAGCACAAAACTTTTTCCATGACCTTCGCTTTGCAGCTTGGACCAGTGACCTAAATTTACGATGAGCATTTTTGTAAATAGCCCAATTTTTTACCTTGACAATTCCAAAGGAATGTCGCCATTTGCTATAGAGACCAGGGGATGTAGCTCAAATGGTAGAGCGCTCGCTTAGCATGCGAGAGGCACTGGGATCGACGCCCAGCTTCTCCATTTTTTTTATCGTTTTACATTAACGTTGGACGTTTTCTGTACTTTTACAATTTTTATTTTGTTTTATTTATATCGAGTATTTGTTGATTTTGGGCACGGTTATGTTGCGTTGTTAAAAGAAATTGCAAATCACCAATTGACAGCTTTTTGAAATAACTGCCATATTAGCGTATCAAATATTATTTAATTGTGTGAACTACTTTGTAATGATGATGAAATATCGTCACAAGAAATATGCAAGATTAAAGGCTATTTAACTTTGAGTTTTTTGTATCTTTTCTATCTACTTTTCTGCGTTTTCTTTTTTTTTTGTTAAATATTCTCGTATGACCAGCAAAAATTGCTCGATAAATCAGGTTTTACCGGTAGAAGTAATTCAAGAAATACTGGTATATTTAACAAATATCCAAGATATTAAAAGCTATCGCCTTTCATGCAAATTATGGCATATTATTTCTAACAAAATTGCAAAAGCAGAAATACATGTTATGTTGAATAGCCGTGTTCGAGCTGTTGCATTTGTAAATGACCTGATACAATATTCTTTTATTGGGCCCCGGGTTGATAAGGTATCAGTTACCACAGGGCAATGTGATATACTTGATCTCAAGAATATTTCAACCTTTTGCATGAATTTAAAAAAGATACATTTCGGCCAAGATGTGGATATGAATAAATATTTTAAATTGCTGTATAGCAACCAAATAAAGTTACCCAATCTCCAAGAGATTAAAATACCAAAACCTACTTCATTACATAATGGAATATTCGCTCTTGGAATACATTTTCGATTCCACAAAACACTTGCCAACTTAGAATTATCTATTGATCCAACTTTAAATCAGTTACTTCGAAGAAACTATGGAGGCCTTGCTTCGTTTGTTTCTAACTTTAAGCAGTTAAATACATTAAAGTTAAACTATACTCGCCAGGAGGGAATGAATTTTGTCGATTTGCAGCCTCTTTTTTCAAAATTTAGCGCGACATTACAAAGTATTGAAGTTGTTGGAATAGGTGAATTATCTCTCAGGAGCTCAACCTACTATAAATATCAGCAAGGAAATGGTCTGACTAAAATTAACATTAAGAGTAATACCATTGATGTACAAAACTTGTTGTTGACGATAAATACATTAAAAAGATCAAGAGATATGCATATTATCAGCAAATTTATTCTCTATTCATCGTATGGTGATAAATTTGGCAATACAGTTAGTATGATTATGGAAGAATTTCTAGCTTACTACCAAGGCCATCATTTGATTAATGCTAACATCGCACAATGCAATCCGATTCTATTAATAAATCAAAACGCCATAAATACATGTAAATGGAGTATAGCCAGTACTGATAGCTATCCTTATACACTCTACTGGCGAAATGAAAATTGATGAATTAGCAGTTATGCATTCCAAACTGTATACACTATTTGAGGTGATTTTAAAACCAATTTTTTTCCCTGATTTCTTTAAGGAACACTTTTAAACCAATAAATAAATAGCACAAATTATAACTTAAAATATCTTTTATCTCAAATGTAATGTCAGTATCTATAGATAAATAGTGTGTGTATCAGATGTAATATATTTATATGCACGTAAAGCGACAGGTCGAAAGCTAAATGTAATTAATCAGATCTACTACTCTAAATTCTAAGAATTACCAAATGCATCATAATCTGACAGCAAAAAGACGCTTTTTTTTTTTTTTTTTTTTTTTTTTTTTTGCTAAACAAAACTACATCTATATGATAAAGATTTACATACTTATAAAAAAAAAAGGTTGCATATAGAAATTGCAAGAAAGAATGGTTTTAAATAATAGCATATAGTATCTATGGAACTCTCAAGCCTTTTTTTTTTTTAATGTAATAGTAATTGTAATCCATCCTTATTTTAACCTCCCCTTGGCCATTAAAAGTCTTTACTGATAATGGAGTGGGAACATTTTCTTTTTTTAAATTAATACAAACTACAGTTATAAAGTAGTATTCAGTCATTCAGCATATAATATACAATAATTCTAATGAGTAATAATCCTCTTCAAGTATCTTTCCTTGAAGTGTGTGGCCTTTATGCGTTCAATCATTCAATAACTGACGATATATCTACAGCAAAAGTTATTACCATATCAGACCTGAAAGATTATCTCAACCGCAAGTATCCAGAATTATATAGAACAATTGTGCAACTTTATTGTCCACTTGAACAGTTTCTGAAAGAGATCGGACGTGATATAGTCAGAGCTGGCCTCATACCTAGTTGGAGCAAATACAATTATGAACTAATGACTCAAGCTCAATATTATGCTGATAAACGCCACGAGCACGAATATTTCTCCAAGCTGACTAAAAATGGAACTGACGATGCACAATTGTTTGTTTTATTCTCTAAAGAAGATAAATTACGTTATGAAGCAGAAAGAGCAGAACTAAAAAGGAAAAATAAAAATATGGGTCGTCCTCGATATGACCCATTGACTGATGAAATTTGGGAATTCTGTTACAAATCAGAGCCAACAGATCAATTTTTTATAAATACAAAGTCTCTAGTAAGAAGACTTCAAAGCATGCTAGACAATGTGTGGCCTGGAATGAATTATAAAGTGGCGATTTTTGGGTAATAGCGATTTATAATAAATTTAAATGCAATAGTTTATTTATCTTGTAATTGAATAGATCTGCTGCAAATTTATTATGTTTAAAAGATGCCGATGTTGATCTATGTATTGTGGTTCCTGAAGCAAAATTTGAAAGCGATTTAAGGAGATACAAACAGAAGCTGTCAAAACAACCAAAATCTGTATACAACATGTATTTTTTAGCTAATCGACTTAAATCCATGGGCATGAGAAATGTAGAAGCTATTGGTAATGCCTCTGTGCCAATTTGTAAATTTGTCGATCCACAAACAGGATTTAGTTGCGATATCAACACTCATAATATCCTCGGGATTGAAAATACTCGTATGGTTGGACAGTATACTTCTCTTGATATTCGTATTCGCCCCTTTTTAACAGCTATTAAACAATTTGTCAAACAAAAAGACCTAAATAGTCGTAAGTTTACTAGATAGTTGATCATGTGTTTCAAATCTAACTTTTTATTTTAATGATAGCCCTTGGTGGTACACTTAGTAGTTACGCATATGTAATTATGGCATTACACTTTTTGATGGCTGGCTTGGAAACACCTGTCATACCCAGTTTACAAAAACTAGTGAAATGCCACTCTAAAAATTGTAAATCCAAGACAGGAAGACAAGTTTTATTATACCATGATCACCAGCTTATACGCTGTGATGCTCGTTATCATGACTGCGTACATGTCAAAAATAGTGCCACACCAGAATACCTTTTAAAACCACATACTGGAAAAAACGACACAATTACTTTTTGGGAATCAAAGAATAAGGATACAGTTTCTCAATTAATCAACAAGTTTTTCCTTTACTATTCAAATCACAACAATCGAATAGTTTCTATAATTACTAGTGATGGCAAATTATATAACCAAGATGCTCATCGATGGAATGGACAACCTATCATTGTACAAGATCCATTTATTCTTACTAAAAATGTTGCCCGATCATGTACAGTAGTAGGAGCTAATGCTATTTTTCAAGAATTTAGTAGAGCAGCCATGCTAACATCAGGCACAGAACACATACCATATACATTTGTCTGTGATAAAAAATACAATTTGTCTCGTCCCATAGATACAGAATGTATGCAATATCGTTTTCATAAATCAAAACAAACAGCAACAACAACAACTATAACAGAGATCAAAACAAAAGTTGTTAAACATCAACAACCAAAACCAGATCAAGTTATTGGTTATCTTGAAGATAACAATGAACAATTAGAGGATCTTCTTACTCCTTTTTTGATTGATAAATCTACTAGTAAAAATGACGTTTTGAAAATGAATAAATCTGCCATAACTGAAAAAGATGTTTCAGTGGCAGCAGTAATGACTGCAAAATCGAAAATAGCCGCAAAAAAGATGGAAGAAAAACCTGCAACCCAACAAAAATTCACTGTTTCAACAACTGCTACTGCTAGCGATACATCATCAACAGCAAAACCAAAAGCATCAATCTTAGCTTCAACATTATCAACAAACAGACAACCACAACAACCTCAAACACAAAATAACTCCCAATCAACGCCAATTTTAAATTTAGTCAAGAAGCTTATTTCCTATCAAACGACTACCTATGGTACACCAGATTTTGGTACTTTTGAAAATTTAACCTCAAATCCCTGCACAGACATGCGAAAATTATTGGACGATCCATGCATGTCAGGTGTTGAAATGAAAGATATATGCTATTTAATTGCACAACTCAATTTCTTGGGTGATGCTATTGCAGAAAGAGTATTAAATCCAATGATGAATGGCAATAATAATGAAATGAAATCGAAAATACAAGAATTAATTGAACATGAAAATATGGTCATGATTGGGCAACAATTGAGAGAAATGGTCTATGGCGAGGCAATAACATCTACAGCTGAAGATGATTCTGATGATGATATTTTTGAAGAAGATTACAATTCTGAATGTGAAGATGATTCTGATGAAGACGATGTAGAAGAAGAAGAAGAAGAAGAAGAAGAAGAAGAAGAGGAAGAGGAAGAAGAAGAAGAAGAAGAAGAGGAAGAGGAAGAGGAAGATCAAGTACAGCAAGTACCTACAGTACAGGAAGATCTAATTCAAGAAGAAACAGATGACGATGATGATAATTACGAAGATATTGATTCTGATGAAGAAGACCAGCTTGAAAAAGATACCATGATAGATCTTCATTCAGTTTGGAGCCAACATACACAACCAAAACCACAATACAAAGATAACGACTTGGTTGATGTGTATTTCCATGTTGAAAATGTACCAAATTACATTGATAGTTATGAAATCTACCTTCAGTATGATTGGTACGGCACAGTAATCGAAATTAAACCTGCCAAAACAACAGACATTGATATAACATGGCATGTTCATATGAAGATGCTGTACAAAACTTATAAAAAGCCTCTTCCTATTGCCATTGAATTAGGCAATTCGGAAAATGAGGTTTACAATGTGACAACGCCACATTTGACACCATACTAAGATAAAGATTTCTCGCGCTCTATGTTGACGAACCCAAGTGCTAATCTTCGAAGGATTTTTAAAACTTCGAAAGATATTATTTGTTATTCATGTATTAATAAAAATGATAATCAGATGTTACTCTTTCTTGAGATATTTTTGATTTGTAATTTTACATTGTAAATCTAAGATAAAATAAAATATAAATAAATTAGGATGTTGAGGTGAAACATCAGCTTGAAAAAAATTAATCTAAATTTAGCAAATCAGAACCCCTACCATTCAAGACATGTTTATAATAATAATAAAAAAAAGTTTAATATATTAATTAAAATTAGTAAAGTAGATTGTAATGTTTAATGTAAATAGATATTAGTGGTTTAAAAAATAAAGGGAAAACGGAATAAGTGATGGTAGGGAAAGTGAGAGTATTTGCTGTTTCTATAAAATTACAAGATTCTTTCTTTGCTATTATTGGGTTCAACTTCATCTTTAAACATCTTTGCTCCTACAATATAAGCATCATCACCAGCAAAAAGACGTTTTACACAGGCAACGGTAGATGGCCAAGTCAAGAATAACCAAGCAGCGATAGGTAAAGAAGCATAATCCAAGATATTTTTCCAGGTACGAGATTCAGATTTAGGCTTATGGTAAAATTCTCTATCGATATAACGATGAAGATATTCATAAATAGCCAAAGTACCAAATAATGGGAAAGGTAAGAATACAGTAATCATTTTAACAACTGTCCAAAGTTTATAAAAGAAATCAGATGTCAAAAGTGGATTATTTGCAGGAGAAATAATAGCCATCCAAGCGAAAGGAGGAAATAAGATAACTTGCATCAAAGGAACAGCTGCAAACATAAGCCAACCCGAAGAAGCAGGGATCATATGTGCTTCCATAATAACAGAACAGGCTGCCAATTTATCATTAAAACTAGATGTTGCCATATGGCAATCTAATAAACCCTTTTGATCCTTTCTATTCTTATAAGAGCTAGCCATTTGTCTAAGTGTATAACCAAGATCTGCGACACCTTGGAAATGACGTTTTGCTTGAACATAACGTTCATAAATATTCTTGAGATAGCCATCGCATTGAACATTGGTAAGGTTGATAGGAACATAAATAGGCGCAGTACGAGCATGACCATCAGTTTTAAAGAAACACTTAAGCCACATGTGCATATCTTCACCAATCGCATCAGCATCAACATCCCAGTAACCAACTCTTTCGGCTAAAATAAATGATAAACTGTAATTTGAACAAGGCACACATAGACCATCTGAATTACTAAGATTTGACATGACTAAAGCAGCCCAAGTAATATCAGTCATTCTAACAGCAGCAGGTACTTGGGCACTATTACGAGAAAAAAAAATCGGAGGAGCACAAATAGTATAAAATGGGTCATCAGATTTGTTCAATGCCTCTTCAACTTCAGCGATATAAAGTTCAGGGATAGCAGCGTCAGAATCCATAATAGTTAAAATGATTTTACGTCTATCAAAGCCTTGTCTCAACATTTCGGCACATCCATTACGAACAGCGTAATTTACATTTGATCCTTTACCACGATATTCACCGGGAATACCAACAGGATGACCAGTGATAATAAATCCATGAAATCTATCTTTAAAAAATTCCTTTAAACGTTTTCCCTTTTCCTCATAACCTTGTTCAGATGCTTCCATAGCCAATATAATAACATAATTTGTTCTAGCATTGCTATGATAGATTGAGTTTTTAGTTAATATAAACGGTCTTTCAAAAGGGTAAAATTTTTCATCAATTTGGCATACCTATGAACTGCTAATCGACCAATGGTATCCTTCAAAAGAGCCTCAGGTTCACCATAATTTGGGATAACAAATGTATGAATAAATTGAGGTTCTTGATAAATGAGTTGTTCTTCTGATTCTTGATCTTCAATATTAACAAATCTTTCACGGGTATTGTTACTTGATCTATTTGGTTGAAATGTATCCATTGCGATTTTTGCCTTGTCGTCTTGGTCTTTATCATTTAAATGATCTTTGTTTCTGTTTAAATTATTCCATTTTGCAATACTTGCTCTCATACGAACTGATGTCAGATAAAACTTGCATACGTGATTTACTTGTTGATACAAGAAACCAGTGAAATAGACGAACAAAAATATGACATAAAATCTTGGAAAAAAGATAGGTCCCAATGGTAATAGAGCCAAAGAAATGATTGGTGTCAAGGGAGCCACCCATTCAGCAGGAGAACTCAATCGAGACATTTTCTAAATTGAAAAGAAATAGAAAAAAAGAAAAAAAAAAAGAGAGAGAAAGAGAGAAAGAGAGAAAGAGAGAAAGAGAGAAAGAGAGAAAGAGAGAGAGAGAGAGAGAGAGAGAGAGAGAGAGAGAGAGGAAGAAAGAAAGAGAGAAAAAGAGAGAGAAAAAAAAAAGAACTTTTATATGTCTGTCCCTCCTTCCCAAAAGAAAGATCTTCCCCTAGACACATTTGAATTGAAACTTACAAGTCAGTTTTACACGCCACCTTTTTATCAATTTGAAACAAACGCTTTATTGGTTAATCTAATTTACTATGTCCCTTCTTATTAGTACTGTTATTCCAATACAAAATTACTTGTAACAGTAAGATTGCATTAAATGCGCTAGCTAATAACCCACCAAACAACATGATGGGATCATCAATTTCAGTCATTGTGGTGAATACTCTAATTGAACTACCAACAAAGTAATTGACAACAGTAAATACTGATAATTGGCCAGTAGATTTGTTCTTGAAATTGGTATATATTTGAGGTACCTTGGCTGCAAGGTTGAGTGGAATTGTAGCAGCATAAAGGCTACTCATTGCAACACCAGGAACTAATGCAGCATTATTAAGAATCCAAAATACAGATAAAAGACCAATTAAAGCAGCTACCATCTTGGCAGGTTGACGGCCAAAGTAAAAGATAAGACTTGTAATAATAATATTTTGAATATAAATAAACATAATTTCACCATATGTACTAAAGGGATTTCCTTGTCTCATATTGTAAGATAATGTGATTGAATAAGAAAGTGCTTCCAACAAGAAACTTGCAAGCGATAATCCTTCTGCAGACTTGTTTTTTAAAATTGTCAAGATTTGCGGTACTTTGACAATTGATCCACCTAAAACAATACCTAATCCTAATCCTTTACTAACTGAATATTTGATGCAATCTACATCTTGAATATTCAAATTTTCAATTAAAGAAACATAACATTTATCGCCAATTAATCCAATGGCTGGTTCACGAAGGATAGCAGGAAGTTGCATTTTGTGAGAGATAAAAGAGCTTAAATTCTATTCAACGCGCTCGCCTTGTTATATCTCATTCAAACGGCCAATTTATTTAATCTCCCAAGTAATTTTTTTTTTTTTTTTTTTTTTTTTTGAGCAACAAGATTTGCTACACGTGTCATATTTGTACCAACAATTTCGGGGTTTCAATAATCTGATATGAAAGTTAACGTTTTTAAAGGATTTTCAGGATGCTTAAAAGTAAGGTATTTTGTAAAATTATATTTGTTGCTTTTTTGAAATATGTAAGATACATGTCTATAATTTTGTTTGGTTGGAAAAAGTAAAAAAATATGGCCACAAACTAATATATACTTTTTTTTTTTTTTTTTTTTTTTAATTCAGCTAGAAATATTTTCCTTGTGGTTGCACTAAGTATCTTATTTGGAGTAAAAAGTATGTTGTAAAATTTGAAATACTCACACTAAAATAAAATATGGATGTGTAATCCCCCCCTTTTCTGTTTCGATTTCTCATTTTTCACCTTCTAAATATGTCTTTACAAATTCCTTATGGCATGTTGCCCCAGACCAAAGAATCTATTTCACATATTTTGAAGCATTATGAATTTTTCAAACAAGATAGAAAATCTCGTGAATTGCCTCCACAGCCTATGATTGTAGGTGTATCTGGATGTCAAGGAAGTGGCAAAACAACACTTTGTGATACTTTAGTACATCTATTAAAAGAAGCCCCTTATAATTTAAGAGTTATCAGTTTTTCATTAGATGATGTATATTTGACACACAAAGATCAAGTAAAATTGTCAGAGAAGTATCCCAATAATCCGCTTTATCAACAAAGAGGCCAAGCTGGATCGCATGATTTAACATTAGCTAGTCAAACATTACAATTACTATTAAATACTAAGAATCCAGGAGAAACTGTGCCTATTCCTGTTTATGACAAATCATTGCATTCTGGTCAAGGCGATCGTTTGGATAAATCAGAATGGAAATATCCCATTGCACCATTTGATATTATCCTATTTGAAGGATGGATGCTTGGATTTAAGACATTGCCTGAGAAAAAAGTTAAACAACATGTCAATTTGAAATTTGATCAAGTCAAGGTCATGAATACAGAATTAAAGAAATACGAAGATGATTTATATCCATATTTCGATATTTTTATTCATTTATCACCAGCAAAATTAGATCAAGTGTATCAGTGGAGATTACAACAAGAACATCATATGAAGCAAACCAGAGGAGTTGACGGTTTATCAGATGAAGCAGTGAGGATGTTTGTTGATACTTACATGCCTGCATATGAATTGTATCTACCTAGATTGGATAAAGTGGGGTTTTATGGACAAGGGTATTCAGGTGAAAAATTAAAGGGATATGAAGGATTAAAAAGATCAGATGGAGGTTACAGTCAACCAAATAGACATTTGCGTGTTGTATTGGATCAAGACAGAAAAGTAACTGAATCAGGTACATTCAAAGAAATTATCGTTGATTCTCAACAAACATCAATCATAGCAAATGCAGCAACAACAAATAACTTTTTTACCAAGGAGTTAATGTATAAATGTGCTTTTATTGGTGTTTTGGGCTTAATTGGATATAAACGCAATTCACTTTTGAATACATTTATGAAATTTTCAAAGAGATTAAGCAAATAAAACAAACTATAAACCTTTATGAGGAGACTCAAATTGTTGTTCTGTAGAAAAAAAAATTTCTTTTTGAAATTATTCATTTTTCCCTTTTTCTCTCCTATAAAAAAAATTTTTTTTTTTTTATTATTATTATTATCATAGCATTTCTTTATTAGAATCGTATAATCACGTTAGCGTAGAATCATGTCTCCTAGAGAATTTATACCTGGTGATACTGTATTTGCAAAATTAAAAGGTTATCCTTGGTGGCCTGCAAGAGTAAGTTTTCCTTTTTTTTTTCCTACTATAATTACTTAATTTAAAACAAATTAGATTGAAAATGATAAAGAAATACCTGCTAAGATATTAAAGCAAAAGGGCAAATCTAAAGGATTGTTATACACCGTATTTTTTTATGGTTCTAGAGACTAGTAAGTATCATCGCGTTTATCATGGGTATTTTTTTTTTTTTTTTTTTGTATATTGATGAATATTCCATGGGATTTTTTTGTTTTGTTTTATTAGTGGTTTCTTTGGTCCTGATTGTATACGCCCATTTGATCGTGAATCCGTTCAACGTGATTTAAAAGACAAGAAATTCAAAACAAAGGATTTGGAATCAGCAGTTCACCAAGCATTAGACCCTTCTATTTTAAAAGCTGAAGAAGAAGCTGAAGCTGCTGCCGATGAGGACGAAGAGGACGAAGAACAGCCAGAGGAGGAAGAAGAGGAGGAGGAGGAACAAGAAGAGAAAGCAGCAGAGGATGACGATGAAGAGGAAGAAGAGGAGGTTGTAGTAAAACCCAAGAGAAAGGAACGTAAAAAATCTACCCCTACCCCAACTACTACTCAGACCACCGCTGCCGATAAGAAAAAAAAACCACCCACATCAAAAAAACGAGTTACTTCAAAAAAGATGACAGAGGATGAAGATGGGGAAGATGTGGAGGATAACGAAGAGGTAATGGAAACAACCTCACCATCACCACCACCAACGCAACCAAAAAAAACAAAGGCAACTGTAAAGAAGGCTCCAAGTGAAAAGATCAAACGTGCTCGTTTAGTAGAACCCGAGTCAGCGGCAGAAAGTGATAGAAAAAAACGAGTAAGTTTAGATATAAATCAGCGTATATATGTCAATTACTGAAAAAAAAAACTTTTTTATCAATTAGCGCAAATCGCTGTCGACAGAACAGGAGGAGGATAATCATATCAAAAGGGAATCTTCAACAGTGTCTCGTAAATCTGAAGAACCAAATAACCACAATGCGATTGGCCATATTGAAAAACAAGAAGATTTGGACGTTTTCAAAAAGACACCCGAATATAAAAAAATTTATCATATTAGACATAAACTTCAAAAACTAGTTTATGAAAAGAAGCCTGTAAGTAATTGAATGAATGGAGAGTAAAAAAGAAAGAAAAACGTTATTTATTCAAATCAATAGGGCGAAATTCAAAGAGATGACTTTGCTAGAGTTTCACAAGTTGTCAAAGAGATTGAGGATTCACAAATGACGTATGATTTATTAAGGGTAATTTGGGAATTTGAAGACATTTATATAAAAATACTGATAGGTTTGGAATTTTAATAGTATACCAAGATTGGAAAAGTTGTTAAATTTGCTTGTTCGTATGATTATGGCGAGGACGAACACAAGATTAATCATCGTTGCCAACAATTGATGAAAAATTGGAAGTCGTTAATTATTCCTGAAACTCGTAGCGCATCTGCAGAGCAGCATGAACAACAATCATAATATATAAATTCATTTTCTCTTTATACACACATAACAAAAGGCAACAAAAAAAGGCTTCTTGATTTAATTCTTATATGCGAACTAGAGGGCAAAAAAAAAAAAAAACTCTCCCTTTACTATTATCCTATGGTTTATGATTTGTTGCTATTATTCGCATGTGAAACTCTTTTTATTTTCTTTTCCCAACTCTTTTTCTCTATCTCCCCCATTTTTTTTATTACTCGAACGTATATTCATCATATATATATATATATATATATATATATATAAACAATATTATTATATTTATATAAATACATCCATTGGGTTGATATCATGACAGGAAAACCTGAAATTTCATACAACAAAAGCTTAATTTTTAAATTTCAGCGGCTGGCTAAATCCTTATGAATGGTTGTCAAAATTTCTGAATTTAATTTCAAAAAAATTGTGAAAAATTAAGATATGATTGTAATTGTAGGCTCTAAATATAGCTATTTTATTAGGACATTAATATATATGTTAAATTTATGAGTGTTTAAATAAAAATTAAACTTTTGGACAAAAAACTGTTTTAAGTTTTTTTGCAGAAAAAGTGCTGACCAAGCTACAAAATTAAATTAAGCACAAAAGTATACACAGAAAGCTTTAGAGCATTAATGCATATTTACTATCCATTTCTATGCTTAATGTTTGAAAAACTATTTAATTGTGAAAACGGATAAAAACAAAACAATTTTTTTTTAAAAAAAATTCAATTGTTGAAACTGCTCGTATTGCAAATTGAACCTTGCGAATATACCAATATTGTCTATATAATGAGAATGAAAGAGCCATTTTTAAGTTGTATTGGACTATATGTTGTTTAATGTTAGGCATAACAGACAGTTTATTTTGTTTTTTATCAATTGAGTACATATATAGAATGACTTGATGTTACGTTTTGTGCTTTGTAAGCCGTGTATATTGCTTCACTACCTATATTTAATACTGTACACTTGACTAATATAGCAATTATTATACTTGCAGAAATTAAAATTTCGACTCGTTTTGATATTCATGTCGTTTTGATGTTTTTTGAAAGGCTTTATAAAGGTGCTTTAATAACGAAAGATACTTTCCAAAGCATATTAATAAATTCAAAGCACATAGAAAATGTATCTGCATTTTTATATCTCTGATAAATAATTATAAATTTTGAAAAAGGTATGTAAACCAGCTTTTCTTTGATTTTTGAAACGAAAAAAAAAAAAAAAAAGCTCTTGTATGATTCAATACCAAGAAACCATTGGGGTTTTATTTTTTGTAAAACTACACTCAATGCAATTTATTAGTAGTAACAAATTCTGATTCGAAATTCAAATATAAATTGAAAGAAAAGTCTATATTACTATATAATTAGTATTGCCAGCTCAAAATTCAGGATGCTACTCAACAACCTTGTTGAATTGGTATTGCTGCTTCATGATTAAGCATATGCATTGAAATATATTTTAATTCGATGAAAACATAACAATATCCGAATGAAAAAATTACACTGGGAAATGCAAGGCCAAGGCTTTATCAATTTCCATACTTGCCAATAAACATGAGTGATGAAAATCAAACAATGCCCAACGATCTTCCCTCTCTATATCAAGTAAGTTACATATTCAAATAAACAAGGAAATCAAAGTCTACAACAGATGCAATAATCCTTTGAGCGTAAGTGATTTGAATTACTGGTATCGTTTTAACATCTTGTTCTTATCATTCTCTTAAACTTTCAGGGACAAGAAATTACAAACGCTTTGTGTCTAAAAATATTGAGTAGGCGGATGACTCTCGGCAACCCTTATCAAAAACAGCATTTATCTTATATAAATTTGCTACCAGTTCAATTGCGTTTTGATAGACTTTATTTTTATTGGATACAGAAAGCTATAATCAAATTTAAGAATGCGATTATTCAAAATTGTTGAATTGTAAGCTTTGCTTGAGAGGAACCCTTGTGGAGATTACTAATTTCTATATAAGCATTGAACACAAAATTACAAGTTGGTATCGTGAACACTTGTCAGCCAGACATTCTTATAGGCACAAGCAACTAAAAAAATAAAAATAATAATAAGAAACGATGGTCGCATAATGTCTTAGCCGTTTGTCGCCGTAGTATAGCGTACATATCCTGATGATTGAATTTGTTGGTAACATTAAACCTCTATATCTCCGCATAAAAAAAAAAAAAGAATACGGGCTAAAGGTGGGGTAAGATCAAGTGTTGAAAAGATTAACCAACCAAGGTAATGTGCTTTTGGTATGATTTTCAGTTTTTTTTTTTTTTTTTTTTTTTTTTTTTTTTTACATGATTTGATCCGTAAAAAAGCTTTGATTACCAAATACTATAATGATTATTAATTTTCTAAGCAATATATTCCTTATTTGACTCCTTACATTCTTCTTATTTATAAATCAACCCGAGGAGCCATATTTCTGTGTTACAATCGGAATGGCTTTATATTTTTTGCCATTGTTTACGAGCCATAAATAGTGATTTCGCTACTATTGAATGCTCCCTATACTTTTTGATCCAATCGTAGTCTAGGTTTTTCGGAAACGGATAACAGTTTAGACAGAAGTTGAAAATTTAAATACTTCAGAGTATAAATACTTGGAGCATTTAATACTAAATAATAATAATAAAAAAAATCATTTATACACATTTATATCTTTACAAACAATATCAACTATTATAACAATGGGTTTTATGAAAAATTTCTTCCACAAGGACACATCTAATGCCTCCACACCTGTTACTTCAAATGCTGCTACACCTATTACATCTCCTGCCAGTTCTTTGAAAGATATCGATGCCACTGTAAAGCCTATCGTTGATAGATACCACAATGATCCTATGCGTACAAGCAAGAAGCCTGATACTATTGGAAGCTTTTTTGATCCTATGGGTGGTCATGGTAGTTACTCAGTTAGTAAAGATGTTACCAACACTGGTGCCTAATTAATAGATCATCTCTAATCTCACCAGACATTTCTAAAATTCATTCTATATACCATACCTACTTACTTTTATATAATAGTACAATATTTACAATTCTTTATTATTACTTCATTTCATATTATAATACTTTATTTCATATTCAAAATAAAACAATCTTATAAATTCCAAAAGATAGTCTAACTGAAACACTACTATCGCCAAATTATATGTTTGCAGCAGCTTTTTCCCCCTCATTTAAATATTATGATAATCTATGAGCACATACAAGAAATCGCAATCATATAAAGTAGATGTCGAGATTGGTACCGTTTATGAGCGAATATATTATTCATATAGTAATATTGAAATATCAATATACATATAAATATAAAACATATGTTTATAAGAATGTGCGAGGCACCTATACCAAGTGATGTATTGGTACAAATTTACTTTTCTTCATATGTAGGAGTAATAAACATGCTAGGGTGCAGGGGATCGTTGTTTTGATGGAGATCAACCACGAGCGTTTTCAAAAATTCTTAATTATTTAGGCGAATATAGTGTGTATAAAAACTTATTTCATATTTAGCTACGGTTTGGCTCAATATACCTCCAAATATAATTGACCTTTTAAAGTGTATACTTTTTTTTTATGGATTATATGTTGCTTTCTTAAAAGAGTGTGTTATATTTCAAATGAAAATACTCTTCATATATCTGTTTATTTACTAAATGCTACTGTCAAACTACAAGATAAGCAGACTTTTATTCAAGTTTCGACTTATTGTGTAAAAAGTTTTGGTAGTTTGTAGTTTAGAGAAATTTAAGAGAAACAGGCGTTCAATTATACTCTACTTCATTAAGCTCAAATAGCTTCATTATATTTATTAGTGATACTGCTTAAAATTATTGCACATCTCAAAAAAATTGCCATTTTATATTTGACCTAAATGTAGTAGGTATCTAAAAATCACTGGTTTATGCCAAAATCCAAGGCTGAAGTTTTTTTTTTTTTTTTTTAATTGAATAGAATTGGACAAAAAAATATAATAAAATGACTGAGATACTACTAGACAATAACGTAAAGCTACCCTATCCAAGTATCTGCCCTCGCAGTAAAATGAGGACAATAAAAGCTTTAAAAAGATGCAGTTTAAATCCTTCTTATTAAAAAACATGGATAGTGTGCAACAAATCTACATCTCTATTCTATTATATTATCTGTAATTTTATTATGTCCGGCAGTTGTACTGTAACTGTCAGTAATCTATCTAAATCAAGGATTACCGAATTACTAATTTAGAGCATTTGCTAAATTATAATGTTTAACATGCAGATCAGACAATGCTAACATTCCATTCGTCTATTATCATGCTTCTTATTGAATCCCAAAAGCATAGTTCCATTTTATTCATACACTATCAGTATGTTTATTCTTTTGATAATAAATCAATTAGTTGTTCGGGATTAAGGTTTGTATATTGAGCTTTTTGATTTACATAATCAAGGCGGCCTTTTAATGTTTGTTTTTTGACATACAGTATTTGTTAATGATCCACATAGAACAATCCTTACTTTGGTCTATGTCTTTCTTTAGTTTATTTTATGCTTCTACTTGTTTTTGTTTTTATAATCCAATGTAATTTATAATAGTATGTTACCTTACTCATACTTTTTACGTTTAAGGTTAAATTTATGTCATTTCTCTATTTGAATATTAGAACATGATTTTATTTGAGATGGCACTTGATTTCTTATGCCCGGAAACAGTATCTTAGTTCAGCCCACACTGAACCTTGCTTTTCGCAGTAAAGCCTAAGATGAGCTAGCGTTTCTAGATGGTAGGGCTCTACTTCTTCCTCTCGATACATTGCACCGGGCCCCTTTCGTCAACAGTTCTTCCCTGCCCATCCTCATAAAAAATAAATATATGTAGTCATTTAAAGTAGGTTAGAAAAGAAAGCTGTCCTTTGAGACATAAAAAGCCGCCTTTTTGGAAAATGAAAACCACTCATTGAAGCTTTCAGTATTTGTGGTAATCGACAACATTACCTGTAATCAATAACATTTTCGCTTTTTTTTTTGTTATTTTTGTTGTTGAGCTACTAGCTCAATTTTTAAAAGATCAAGGTCTTTTGCAGTTAATTATCTCATACAAGCATCGACTTGGCACAAATCTAATGATAAAGTTAATGCTTCAAGATTTGAGAATGATGAACTTAATATTAAAAGTACTCATTAGTAATCTGAAAATTATAAAAGCGTTCTCCCCCTACTAACTAAAAATTAATAGGTCCTGTCGGTTTTTTGCCTATTATTTATGTTAAATATCAACTCAATTCCATATTGAATCTGACATCCAAATGGAATTGAAATAGTATAGATACTTTTAGAAACCAGGACCTGATGGCTCCTGGCTTCCTTTTTAACTTAATAATAAAGACCCTACGTTCTCCGTGATATAATCACTTGTAGTCTTCTTTATTTTATTGTATTGGAAATAATCGTTATTTACTTATAACTCTCAGGTCCAAATGCCGAAAATCATTATATTAGCATATTTTGTGAATGGATTGACGGTCGGCTTGTAGACACCTTATATACACCCACGTTATCATCAATAGATGCTCTTTCCCTCGTTATTGTTGAAGTACAAAACGCCGTAGGCAAACTTTTCGTACGCCTTCTTATTAAATACTGTGGACACATCATTGATAAATACCATGTAGAACTAAGTGCCTTGACAATATGCATACATGCGTTAAGAAAAGATATAAGCAACATGTTTTCAGAAACATGCAAAGATTCATACCTAAAGAAATTACATAGCAATTGTTGCGCTCAAGCGCATTTTTTCATGAGTGAATCAACAATCTTGGATTCGTTTGAGTGAAACAAGAAGTCTCGTTACTTGGCTTGGAACTTAAGGATGGCCAACAGTACAAACGTCGTATAACATCGCCAAATTGGCTTTTGAACACGAGGTACATGACGAAGAAAAGACCGTTAAATTATTATGGAATGTATGCAAATACAACCATAATCAATATAAAAGTGCACTAAAAGCAACTAAAGAAGATGCTTTACTTTATAATGAAGCATGCTTACAAAATACTCTCAGCAACCTTTTATTTCATCCATGCCAGAACCTTTACAAATACCACAAACTGTCCAGACAAGCAGCAGCAAAAGTGCATTCAAAAGCCTATTAAGAACAATTAATCCATAATAAAAAAAAACAGATATGGTTTGGACGAAGGATTTTGTTGAAGAGTATAAGGCCGCAAAAAAAAAAAAAAAAAAAAAAAAAATATCGAGTCAAAATAACATGAAATTGTTATGACTCCAACAATGAAAGGCGTACCTAATAATTTGATTCAGTAAAAATATATAACCTTACTATGTTCTGGTGATAAGTTACAAAATTTACTTCAATTATTATACTAAATTATTTTCAGTTTGTGAGCCATTCCAAGTCATTTCAATTTTGAAAGTTGACTTTTTTTTTAAAAAAAATATACTTGCATTTTCAATTGAAGATATATACTGCAATTGTATGCAGGTTTTCGATTTCTCAGTTCTTTTACTTTACATGCATTATTTTGTAGTGAAAATTATGTCTTAGTTGCAAGCTCGTGAGATTTTTAGGGATATAATTGCACGAATTTTCTACAAAGTGTATCTTTCATCTTATGGCAAAAATTAGTATTCTTGTTTTACAAATATTGACTTTTCGAAGATTTTTTTGTAGCATAAAGAGTCTTTTCTGCATTCAATATAATAATAAAAACCAATCTCAAGATTTCCTTTGGTTTCGCTGTATTTTCAGGCAATTTTATCTGTTTTATTTTTTAGATGCTGTCAGTCTACATATTGCTTCAGAAAACCTTTAAATTCTGAAGGTTCCTGGGCCCTCAAAATAATCTAATAAGAGACTATTTTTCTTAAAAAATTCGTAGTTTCTGCATATTAATGCTGCGACTGCATATAATGTGTGCAGAAACTATGTAGCAAGCTGCTGAGACTGAACTTTTTACCGCAGTGATATGTCTCACAAAAACTTCAAAAGTACGTAAAATTCACTGCTTTTTCCTTAAAAACTGATTCTCACTTTTCATCCCTGATTTACTTTTTTCCCACAAAATAACACCAAGAAAAAATTATACCCTAATGTACCTGAGATGTCCAACTCTAATCTCTAATTCAAAAACAAATATCCAAAAATATCCTTTTTTTTTTTTTTGCAGTTGGTTTAATGTTTTTCATTGCTAATGTTTCAGATTTACATGTACTTTACTAGTAAAAACTAAAAACTTTGAGCTCTCGTATCTCCACAAAAAATTAAGCTATGCTAGTATTTTTAAATAGTAAAAGTTACTTGTTTTAAAGCTCTTTATAATATATTTAAGTATAAAAAAGTTTTGAGCACTTTTTTTTTTCTATTTTTTGACATTTTTTATAGTAGATTTCAAAATACATAACAAATTGAGTAGCAGTTGTTTTCTGTTCTTGTTATAAAGCTTTGTAAGCCCTATTAGGTTTATTTTAATTTATTTAAAAACATTAATTTCTCATGGAGATATCCTCGAAAATGTAAAAAAAGAATGTTCTCCTCGATTTTGCTCCCCAAAAAGACGAGTATACCCTTTGTGCCAATTCTAAATCCGCAGATCAAACAATACAGTAACCTAACCTCCCCACTCACATAAATAGCTAATTTTTTTTGTCACTCTAATTAATCTCTTTTCTTTATCTGTTCTAAATAATAATAATCAATTCAATTTTTGCAGGTAAAGAATTCAAATCGTAAATAAATATCATCTGTTCTAAATAATAATAATCAATTCAATTTTTGCAGTTGCAACATTTCATTGAATAGGTCAAAACTAAACTAAACTTCAAATCAATTTTATTCTCAATTCATCCATATTTCTACAAAATATCTCATCAATTTTATCCCCGTAACACCTTGTTTCAAATTTTGGATTTGCAGAAAAGTTTACAAAAATCCTGTTTTCTCCATGAAAAATGTAGCTAAAAAGTTTGTTAGTAGCTTGATTGATAGATAATTTTGCTACGCATTAATTTAAATAGCTAATCTTAAAATTTTTTTTCTAGAAAGTGGCTTATATCTTCAAAAAACCTCTATTTTTTTAATAGCATTTTATGCAAAATTTAATGTGAAACATTTGTCCAAATTCTGTTTAGCCGAGTGCAAAATTTTAAGCTGTACAGAAATTATTTAATAGGCTTTCCTAACTTGCTTTGCAGTTCACGAGCTATTGAACGATTTTATTTTTTTGGATCAATTTGTCATCAAACAGATTTTGGGACTCAGCCAGTAGGCTTTAAGTTGTAATATGAGCTATTATTTTGATTATCTCAGCTAAAAATCAATAATTTTTGATGAAACAAAAACTTCAGAGTAGCTCTTAATAAGATCTATCTTATGACTGCAAAAATTAACATTTTAATCTTAGGGCTCAATTTTTTTCAATCACTTTCAGATCGGTTGCGTCAATGATTAACCATTAAAGACGAGCCGAGCTTTAGACGAGCCGAGCTTTAGACGAGCTTGGTCAAAGCTTGTGAGACGAGTCGAGCCTTGTGCTACACGAGCTCGAGCCGAGTTTTCAAAAAAGCTCGTACGAAAGATACGAGCTTTGTATTATTTACATTTTATGACAATTAGTAAATGATATAATATTACTTGCAGTAAATAACGAAGTTGTTTACTAAAATAAAAAAAATATAAAAATAAAAGTGGTAGAAATACAATTATAATCAGCTAAAGTTTTATTACAAAAGATTTCTGAAGATTAAATATAATTGAAAAAGTATGAGGGTATTTATAGTGATTTAGAGAACTTGTATACCATCAGACTTGAATGGAGTAATCTTCTAATTTTGAGTTGTTGTTACTAATATTATATTGAAAGGATAAATCATGCAAAGTATCGACCATAATGGGTTATATGTCAAGTACGACAATGTGGGCCATTTGGGAGCTATTGGCTATATCTATTTAGGTAACCTTGATTTTAAGGTGTGAATTCTAAAGTGTGCTTGAAATGTTATTCATTGGTAGTGTAACTATGACACAGGGGAATAGTTGATTAAACCTAATATCTTTGATATTATTATTTATTGAATTAAGTAAAATACTTCTTGGTATATATGTCATTTGTGTAATCGATTGCACTGTGATCAAGGGTGCTATCGTTCACACGACATGTATTGGTTCAAAAGTATTTTGTATTTTCGCATGCGTTTGTTATTGTGTTCACTTTGAGTATCTCTTTATTATTGCTGCACTTTAATATTTCAAGTGGCATGAACTCTGTGAGTGATACTTGTAAATTAAGTTATTTTATGATTATCAAGCTTTTAGTATGTAATTCCACTGCATTACTAAACATTATAAGTTTGCCTTACTTTAGCCATTTATCGCTTGACAGACAAAATAAAGCACTTCTGCCACATTTGAGTTTTTGAAAAGAAGTCAAAAGCTCGTCTTCCTCAAACGAGCTTTAGTCACACACAAGAAAAGCTCGTATGGGGTGAACGAGCTTTTTTTTAAGCTCGTTTAATTTTAACGAACCTCGAAAAAAGCTCGGTAGCGTAAAATAGGCTCGGCTCGTTTTATATACCTATCAATGATGAGCCAGCGCGCCTATATTTTAGTATTAGCTACTTTATTTTAGAACATACTGTAACTGTCTACAGTCAAACCTCAATTTAAGGGCACTCGTGGTTTCTTTTAAAAAGTCCCTTATATCGAGGACCTCCCTTAAATTAATTTAAAACACAGATCAACTTCAATTTTAAGAAAGGAATAAAGGCATCTTAGGTAATCACTCCACACATCCTTAATTCGTGATACAAAAACCACCTTTATATCGAGGTTTCCGTTATATTGAGGAGCCTTATATCGAGGTTTGACTGTATTTCTAAATACAACTTCATATCACCAAGCCAAAAAATAAATTGTCTAATATGCACGTAGCAGACATCTCCTTCAAATAAAGCGTACCTTACACCGTTGTCCCTTTTTTTGTCCCTTTAACATACTGTACTTACAGAATGAACATAATTTGTTAATTACAATTATAACATTACTATTACCGTCTTTGTTTTCAATGTAATTTTACCTATTAATAATATAGTCTAATTATTAAGTTTAATTCGCGTAACATGTAATTGTTGTAAAGTGTTTGCAGCTGTTATACATATGGAAGTAATCCCGTTTATAAAAAGGCGTGGTAAAGTATGTTTCATTATAATACATATACACATTAACAATGTGAGAAAATGTTAATTTTCTTTTGTTTGGATTGTAGTATAATTGTATTTAGTCTAATATTTGAGAGAAGTAAAAAAATGTTATTGTGCGGATTTAATGAAATCCACTGTTGCCATGCAGCATATTGCATGATTAAAATGATAAAAACCACAAATAACGAGAAGTTCGAAGAATTTGTTCTCCTTAAACTTAATAGATTTTGTAATTCCCTATTCCTCATAAATATACAAGAAACTTTCGTAAATCCAATTAAAGTATTCGAATTGAACAAAACTATTTTACTACCCTGCTTCAATTTGCAATGCGCTGTTCCATTTGCAACTACAGTACTATATTTTCTAACTAAAACATCCCCTACATCCCATTGCATTGCAAAAAAATAATAACTTCGGCGAATTTTCTTTGAACTTTTATACATCTCAGGCGTGACGGCAGTTTAAATCTAAAATTTTCTGATGATGAAAAAATTGGATAAAAACGATCCTAAATTTTTAAAATGCAAAATTGACAACAAACATGTATAGTAACCTGGCTAGCTTTATTAAGTAACCTCAACATACAATTTAATTTTGTACCTAATGGTATATTTATTGAAAACTTGTATCACCAAAAAAATTGCAAAAAAAGCAAAAATATAAAAATCAGTTTTTAGTGATTTTAAAAATACTTTTATAGTTAAATTTTAAAGTTAGTGTTACAGACAAATAACTCAAAAAAATACCTATTATTTGAGTCATTATTTATCACTTTAGCTCTATTTTTCATAGAGTTATTAGCTTTCTTTGAAAAAGTCAAATTTTGGACGAGGGTATACAAGGAGAAATTGATGTTTTTTTCGAAATTAATTTTATAATAAAATATAATAAAACTAAATGAAAGAATCATTTTTGGCTTACAAACTATGTGCTTAAACGGTCTCTATCTCGAGTTACAATCCATTGAAGTTGCGTTTTTGTACACTTTTAATGGAAATAGCTTTATAAATAATGTATGAGCTTAATTGGAATTTTTTAAATTCATTTTTCTCCTTTTTATATCTGTTTTAAAATATTACTCTTTGAGATTGCTTTAAAATTGCAGGAGTTATCGAATAAAAAGTAGTTTTTGTGGTAATTTTCTGGGTATTATTTTAAGATATAGTCCGCATAAAACGGAGTTTGATAATTCAGGTCCAGTAATTCGAGCCTGATATGTAGTAAATTTGTTCTTTGAAGGGGTTTTCTGGTGCAATCTTTAGGGCAACATTGTAAAAAGTATTCTAACATACACACTCTGACCTCCTGTATGCTCTCAGAGCACATGGATGTGCTCAAATGAGATGGTCAATAGGCTCATAAGGTCATCGATAAGCTCATATGAGATTATCTCAGATATTGACTGAAAAGTTAATCAATGTAAAGTTAAATCAATCCACTTTTGACATACCATTAATTTGTATTTTCGATATACTACATTTACGCAACTTGATTGTGCTACAGTCGAACCTCAATTTAAGGGCGCCCGTGGTTTCTTTTAAAAAGTTCCTTATTTTGAGGACCTCTGTTGTATTCCACCAAGTATCATACCTTATCGCCTTCTATAACCAATCAATAGATTATACAATCCATTGATTACTATTTAGAATATGAAAGAACAAGTCTAGAATCGGATATAAGAAACGCCTAG
>JAEPRC010000474.1:0-23555 GCA_016758945.1 Mucor plumbeus
GGCGTTTCTTATATCCGATTCTAGACTTGTTCTTTCATATTCTAAATAGTAATCAATGGATTGTATAATCTATTGATTGGTTATAGAAGGCGATAAGGTATGATACTTGGTGGAATACAACAAAAAATATTCAGCGTACCTGCAACTGACTATATGAGCTTTATCTGGTAATATCTAATTTGCATAGAGGCTATCAATTGTCATGACATTATTGACCACTGTTATTTCATGCAGGTAATTTTTACATATTTATTAGCCAGTCATTTGTAAAAGGTGGAGCTTTTTAAATAATAAACGGGCTTATTGTTACATTATCAGGTCACTTAAGTTTGTTTAAATGAGATTTACAGAGAGGCTTATATTTTATAATATGAGGGGAAAAACTATATCAATGTTTTGCAGAATTGTGTGTTTTCACCTGCCATGCTGTTTGTGCTAGGAGTATAAATTAGTAATTTGCATCAGTTCTGCAGTAAAAAGGGGTTAATTTTATAAAAAAGCTTAAAAGAGATACTGTTTAAATCCTTCTTTATTAAATTATGAATAATCTACAATAAAATACTACTTCTACTTCTCTATTTATACTATTTTTTGGTTATCTATACTATTTGGCAGTTGTTTTATCAACTGTCAGTTATTCCGTAATTTTGATATTTTGTTGAGTTGTTGTTGGGTTCTTGATTTACTTAATCTAAAACGGCTTTTTAATTTGATTCTGACAACAGATTGTCAAACATGCGTTCAGAACAGCCCTTACTTGTTCTATTTGATTCGCATGTATTTTAGGTTTTTTTTACTTATGATACAACACATTATGAATACACTTAGTTTCTTTGATATTTTATAATACCGTTGATTGTTTATAGTTTATAATATATTTATAATCTCTTATTTGGATTGCATGGCATGGTCTCAAATGAGATGGCTTTTAATTTATTATGTGGGGAAATACTACCTAGTTCAGCACAAGTTGGTACAGTAATTAAAGAGAGTTCAAAAAATGTACTGAATGCTATTAGATGGTATGTATAACTACTAGATACAGAAGTTTAATGATAAAATATAAGATTTTATTGAATATAGAAAACAGCTTGAAAATGAGTAGATTCTCCACCAGATCTGATTACCGCTTTAATACGAACTGGCATGCTGTCTATATACTTTAGATGGCCATTATTCTTTGCACATTTGTACCACCATTCACTAGTAATGCGGGTCTACAGTTCTTCTTTAGTAGTGGGCCTAGTTGGGTACTGTATGTGTTGGGCCTACGCTTTAACTGGTACCAGACGTGTTCAATTGGGTTCAAATCTGGACTCTGAGCTGGCCAATCCCTAATTTTTTCAAATATGAAGCTGTTAGCACTAAACCCGTCTTGTGTAATCTCAGAAGTGTACGGCGTGACATTGTCTTGCTGGAAACGGACGACATTACGATTCATGTCGTACTACTCCAAGGTATCCAAGAGAGAAGTCTGCAAGGTATCAACCTAAATAATTGAATCTACCAAGCCGTCCATAACTATAGTACCGTAGCCGGGGCCATCTGCTGTTATACAGCCCCAGAAAAGAACGCTTTTACCATCTCTCTCCACGTGGAGTTCCGTCTGATAAGGCTGCAAGATACCACCGCAATCTGACCAATAATAAGAATTACCATCTGATCCCCACAAATTGACTCTGTTTTTATCAGAAAACACCCACTGCTTCCACTGGTCTACCGCAAGATGCTGGTAGTTTTTGGCCCATGCCAGCCGAAGAGGCTTGGTTTTTACTGATAAAGTTGGTCTTAACTTTTCTCCTTGGTTTAATGCCCATTATCTTAAGTAATCTGCGAACCCTAGACAGAGACATATCAATTTCAATCAATCTTAAATATTCTTGAACAGCCTTGGGACCATCTTGTCTACCATTTCAAAGCATTCTTGCAATGCATTGTTGAGTTGATACACTGACAAATGATGGTTTTTCGCTAGCTAGTAAAGTTCCAAGGGACAAAAACTTCTTCTTGTATCGAGTGAGAGTAGATAATAAGACAGATGGACAGCGTTTTATAATAACAATGAAGGAGTTATTATGAAGCAACAAAGTTTTTACTGAATTTTTGAAGTTCAACAGGAAGTGGGCGAAAAATAATATAAGGAGGTCTGAAAAAAGTAAAGTAGTAAAAAAGTAGGAGGCAACGAGAGAAAATGGCAGGGTTTTTATAAATTTTTTGTATGCTTCGGATACTAAAAAATCACATCATTTCTTATGATAATATTAAAAAATTTCCTATATTCCTACGGAAAATGAAGGTATGGAATGTTTATGCTCCCCTTTACTTTCATTTTTCTCAATATTTGTAGCACAGATACGTAAAATAGAAGCTCAAGAAGTAACATCAGTTAAACCATAGTTTTGAAAAACACTGGCATAGTTTTTCCCCTCACTGTATATAGACATTAAACTACCAAACTTATATAAACCATGGGAAAAAAGATGTAAAATGAGGTATAAATTACATCTTTTCTGAAAAAACTACTATGACAATCGTTGTAGAAACTATTTTACGTGAAAATGTTATTGGAAAGGTATAACTTTATATAACAATTTTATGTAAAGAAATAAATAACTGCAGATTTTAAAATTGACATTTTTGCGTTTTTTCCTGTAGTGATATGTTAACTCATACTAATATAAACTTTTTATCAAACTTTGACCCTAAAAATTTAAATTAAAGACCAATCAACATAATGAGGGTTTAATCACACCATTATTATCAAGAAGAACCCACGAAATCTATACATATTTCAATTGGCTACTATCAAGGAATGTATCTGCAAGGGATTTTATTGACTACATATGGATCTAGGACAAACTAACTAATCTCTCTGGTAAAAACTATATAAAGAGGAAATCTATTTATTACAATATGGCCTTAGCTAGAATTTAATTTGACAATAAAATCCTACACTAATCCAGTTGAAATCTTATTGTTTTTTTATAATTTTTTCGGAGATTGTCTAAGGATATTCGACACCCGGCTAGATGACAATGCTAAATATATCATACTATAATTTGCACTTTTATAACCTGAAAAAATGTTGATTTTCCATTTCAATTGCAATATAATACTTATATTTAATCTACTCTTTGAAAGGGATAAAGAATTATTGTGCGAATTTAATAAAATTTGCCAACGCCATGCAACATACTGCATGATTACAATGACATAAAATACGAATAAAGAGATGCTAAAAGGATTTTTTTTCTTTGAATTTAATAAATGTAATTTCTTATTCCCCATAAATGTACAAGAAACTTTTGTAAATTTTATTAAAATATTTGAATTGAAAAACTATTTTACTACCTTGTTTCAATTTACAATGATGAGTTGCTCCATTCGTAACTATTATATCATCTGGTTTAAGCATCCCGTACATACTATTGCATTGCCAAAAATAAAAATTTTGATGAATTTTTCTTATAATTTTCATATACCTCAGGTGCGGCGGCAGTTTAAATTCGAAATTTTCTGATGATGAAAAAATTGGATAAAAACGATCCTAAATTTTTAAAATGCAAAATTGATAACAAACAGGTATAGTAACCTGGCTAACTTTATTAAGTAATCTCAACATAAAATTTAATTTTGTATCTAAGGATATGTTTATTGAAAACATATATCACCAAAAATTTTGTAAAAAAAGCAAAAACATGAAAATCACTTTTTAGTAGTTTTAAAAATACTTTCATAGTTAAATTTTATAGTTGGTGTTACAGACAAGTAATGCAAAAAAATACCTATTATTTGAGGCATTATTTGTCACTCTAGCTCTATTTTTCACAGAGTTGTTAGCTTTCTTCGAAAAAGTCAAATTTTGGACGAGGGTATACAAGGAGAAATTGATGTTTTTTTGAGATTAATTTTATAATAAAATATGATAAAACTAAATGAAAGAGTCATTTTTGACTTATAAACTATATGCTTAAACGGCTGCTATCTCGAGTAACACTTCATCGAAGTTGCATTTTTGTACGTTTTCAATGGAAATAGCTTTATAAATAATATATAAGATTAATTGAGGTGTTTGCTAGATTTATTTTTCTCCTTTATATATTTGTTTTGAAATATTCTTCTTTGAGATTGCTTTAAAATTGCAAGAGTTATCAACTGAAAAGTAGATTTTGGGGATATTTTCTTGGTATTTTACGATAAAGTCCGCATAAAACGGAGTTTAATACTTTAAGCCCTTTAATTTGAGCTCGATATGTGGTAAATTTACTTTTTGAAGAAATCTTTTGGTGCAGGCTTTAAGACAATGTTGTAAAAAGTATTCTAAGATAAGTAGTTGTTATTTTTCTTTATTATGCTGCATCTATTATGATTAGCTTTATTTTTACATAGCTTAGTGCAAAAAATGCAAGTTATTATATACTATTTTTGAAGCTTGAGCTGAACAATCCAAGTACTTCTGTTATCATAGTACTCTGCCATGTGAATATTGTACGCTCGCTATAGTTGAATAAAAAGATATTCAAGCTCTATCTAGTATAATTGAAATTGTTATTGTAGCTTTTGCTTTGTAAAGAATACAATTTTCTTGTAATACTACAATTAGGGGAAAAGTTATACCAGTGTTTTGAAAAATTATCTGTTTTTACTTGCTACGCTGATTGTGTTAAATAGCGACCAATAATTTATATTAACTATTAATAAATTACGCATAGTGCTTTCAAACAATGTATTGAACGTAAATAAATAGTAGGTATAACTGTTGCATCCACAGTCTGTTATGATAATTTGAAAGAAAATGCACCTTTGGATTTGTAATCTCTATTGGGAATAGGAGAACTGATTGATTTATGACAACACTCTTAGTGTGTTGTTCCTAGTAAATGACCCTAGAGTGAGGGATATATTTGGTAAATATCAGGTACATGTATTATGCAAGAAACAAATATATGCTATGTTATGATAGTAAATACTGATCTAATGAAGAATAGTTATAATACATAGAATTTGTATATAAATAGGACAAACTATTGATATTAAATAAAGATTCTCTTCAGTTTTTGTGTGTGATTTAATTTAACCAGTTTCTTTATTAAATTATACATTTTTTCTTGCAGCAATATTTATCTTAAATCTTGTAGCAATTCAATAACTACTAGGTTCATAGGCCTAAAGTTTATATATAGGATTTCGTTAAATATGGAAAACAGCCTATTAATAACTTTCAGGTCCTAATTCAGATCTAATTACCGTCTTAATTTGAGCTGGCTTGCTATCTATCTACTTAAGACAGTTATGATTTCTAAATTCGAACCATTCAATGGTAGTGCAGACCTCCAGTTTTTCTTTAGTGGCGGACCTAGTTGAGTGTGCATTGAGCCTACGCTTCAAAACTGGTATCAGACGAGGGTTTAATTGAGTTCAGGCCAGGGCTCTAGGCTGGTAGATTTATAGTCGTTTTGAATAAAAACCCTTTGGCACTAAACCAGTCTTGTGTGATCCCAGAAGTGTGCGGCATGGCATTGTCTTGCTGAAAACGAATGAAATTACCATTCATGTCATACTACTCCAAGGTGTCCGAGAGACAGAATTTTGTGTGATATTGAAGTAAAAACTTGGATCTACCAAGTCGTTCATATTTATAGTACCGTAACAGGGACCACTCGCTGCTATACTACCCCAGAAAAGATTGCCTTTGCCATTTCCTTCCGCGAAAGATTCTGTCAAATGAGGCTGTAAAATGTAAATGTAGCCGTCATACAACCAAATACAGCCATAACTCGATATACTGGACTCATGAATAAGGGAAATTCAATATAACGGACATTTTTGAATTTCCCAATTTTGGTCAAGGAATTTCACTGCTACTTTCCGCTATCTCGATATAGTGAATTATTGGAAAAGTTTTTTTCATGAGTCCACTAAATTACAAAATCTGAAGACATTATTGAATAAGATAGTATCAAAAAACCAATAATAAATTGAATTAACTTCTTACGTAATTACTAAAAAACATAAGAAAATAACCAAATTTACCAATTAATTTACTTTTAAAATCTAACATTTTACGACTTTATGCAATCTTCAACTTCTTTTAATACTTGTGCATTATTTTGAAAGACATTTTCAAACTATATCCAATTGATACCCCGTTTCACGTTTTATAATGTAAAAAATTGATTAATATACCGGAAAACTCGATTTAATGGGCACTTTTCCATTTCCCACCATGTCTACTGAATCGAGTCATGACTGTATAAAAATTGTCATCTGAGCTTCACATATCAACTCTGGTTTTGTCAAAAAAACACCCACCGCCTCCACTAATCTACCATAAAACGAGGGTTTTCTCAAAAAATTTTGAAAGTCAAAATTTGGCATTTTTGAGGATATATCTAAGAAAAATAATATTTTTGAAGAAACGTGATTGAACCAAATAAAGCTTACCACAATCTATAGTATGAATAAAAACTATTACTACTCAATTTAATAAATATTCTGAAAACTATTACAAAAAATGCCAAAAAAAAAAGAAAAAAAAAATTGCCAAAATTTTTTATACTTAAATTTACTATAGAAAGCTGCGAAAAAAGTAAGTTCTATTATCAAAAAAAGTGTTGGTATATCTTAATTTTTCGTATAGATATGAAGGCTCAAGTTTCCAATTTTTGGTAGTAAAATAAATGTGAAAATCTGAAACATTAGAACTGAAAACGTTATACCAAGTGCAAAAGATAAAATATATCCAAATACTCATTTTTGGATTAAAGTTGATTATATCGGGCACACTTGCATATAATGCTTTCTTGATATTATTTACTGAAAAAAAATTGGACCCAGTTTTAAGAAAAAAAAAAGTAAATTTTACGCATTTTTGAGTATTTTGTGAGATATAAAATAAAAATAGAAGTAGGTAGTAATGTGGTTAATTAAACCATTATCAAGCATCTGACAGCCTAATGATTGAAAGAACTACTACAAAATCAAGATAGTATGTTCATTCTAAATGAGAGAAGAATGCTTTAAAAGGTTTAAATTGGTATATGTGTTTGCAATTAACACAAATATGACGCTCCAAAAAATATCTTTAATTGATGTAATAACAATACCAAGAGCGATGAAACGTAATAATGAAATAAAAAGGTGATTTATTGGAATACAGTCAATAATTACCAGAAGAGTACAGAAGCTGTTAATGCTACAAATCTATGTACCACAGTACTCGAGCATCATAAAAAATATGAACGAATAAAATATTTAATCAATTGATTATTTATTAAAGGATTACAGTGCTGCAATATATATATCGAGTTTAATCTAATCTAATCTAAGGAAGAGTTGCCATGGGCTCACTATTAGTCTTATTTTCAGTAGAAGTCTTTGAAGTGTTTTGACGGCGAGCCTTCTTAACAGCCCAAGAATATTGTTGAGGCCAGTTGATTTCTAAATTCAAAGATTGAGCAGCAACCAGAACAAACGCACTATCGCGCAAGAATTCACGTCCAACTAAAACAAAGTCAGCCTTGCCATCTTGAAGAATACTTTCAGCATCTTCGCCTTCGTTGATTAAGCCAACGGCAGCAGTAGCAATTTCAGCCTCTTTCTTGATAGCATCAGCAAATTGGACCTGGTACATTGGGATGCCCTTAGGATACTGAACACCCTGAATAATACCACCACTAGAGCAATCAATAGCATCTACGCCCAATTTCTTGAGTTCCTTGGCTAATCTAATAGTTTGATAGATATCCCAGCCATTAGCGTTCTCACCCATAAGGTCGGGGTTACTGTACTCTGTACAAGAGAGACGGACCCAGAAAGGCTTACTTTGAGGCCAAACAGCACGAACAGCAGCAACTACCTCAAGGGCAAATCTAGAGCGGTTCTCAAAGCTTCCACCGTACTCATCAGTACGGTTGTTAGAGCTACTAGAAAGAAAAGTACTGATCAAATAACTATGAAATTGACAGTTTAGTTAGTATCGAAAACACAATCTTAATAAATCAACCTACCCGTGAGCACCATGAATTTCTAAAACCTCGACACCAGCTTTATCAGCACGAACAGCAGCATCTGCAAAAGCTTGAACAGCTCTCTTGATGTCATCCTTGGTCATGACATTAGGCTGAGGATAATGTTCGGCAAAAGGGATATCAGAAGGGCCGACAACATTTTCAGGCCAGCCATTGTTACTTTCTTCTTCAATATAATCACCCTTGAAAGGAGGAGACATAGAAGCCTTGCGACCAGCATGACCGATTTGAATACCAGGAACGGTACCTTGAGATTTAATAGCATCAACAACTCGCTTCAAGCCTTCAATTTGAGAATCCTTCCAAAGACCAGCACATTGAGGGGTAATACGACCTTCAGGAACAACGCCGCTAGCTTCGATAATAATTAAACCTGGGCCTTTGATGGCAAGAGAACCATCTAGTATGGGTAAAATTAAATATTAAGTTGCATTAAATTTAAATATTAACGAGGCAACTTACAATGCATGACATGGAAGTCATTAAAATGACCATCCTCAGCAGCATACATACACATGGGAGGAACACCAATATGATTATGCATAGTGATGGACTTTTGAGTGAAAGGTTGGAAAAGCTTGATATCTTTAGCGGCCTTAGGATCAACAGGAGTACCAGCGGGTTTATGAGCGTTTGAGGCAACAATAGGAACAGCAAGCATTTTTAAAGTTATTAAATACTTAATTTGATTTGAATAATTAAAATCTTGGAACACAAAATGTGCAATATATTTATACTATTTGAACATCTCTGATGCGAAATAAAATGTTTTTCCGTTTCGCTTTGAAAGAGTGTCACCCACATGAAATAGTTACTTAAAAAGTGTCACTTTTTAACGTTATTAAGGGATTGTTACCTTATGAATCTACAAAGGAGTGTCACGATCTTGCATTTATTAATAATCAACCTAAAACAAACAAAGGGTGTAAGTATTGCATTTCCTGGATTTATTATGGTACATAATATGATAAAAAATCATAAATGTCAGTGGTTCGCATATCCTGATGAAATTGCACCTCAATACTCTAGATACGAAAGTATTTCAGACAAGATATGCAAAGAAAATAATTCAAAAAAAAAAAAAAAAAAAAAAAAAAAGATAAAAATACTGAGCAGGAGAGTTATGTATACGGGAAATCAGTGTCTATAGGGCAGCACTATGATACATCTCCAAAGGTAGTGATTGCACCTACATATGATCAAATATTAAATAAAAATGCTAAACATCTTGTCAAATAAAATGTAGTTTGTTGCCTGTGGATGTAATATAATATTATAAAAATAAAGATAAAAGTGAATTGAAAACTTTCCCTGACTTTTTGACCTACAGTATACAGTAGGTGTATATGGATTAACATTCAAGGTATATTGAACAGTCTGATTTAGCCGAAATTCTTTTCAGATAATATCTGTCTACTAAGTATTATTGGTTATAATACAACTTCCTAATATTTACTACCAATATTTTTTGAAAAATATTCTTGCTATAAATTTTTCGAAAGAAAAACAAGCAGAAAATGCATACATTAAAGCTAATTTTGGAATATCTAAATCTAGTTTCTAAAAAGCATTTACATGCGCATTAAAAGTTTAAATTCAATTGTGTTAGGCTTGAGTAAAAAAATGCTTTAAAATTATAAATTTACAATATTTCTATAAAATAAAAATACGCTAATATTTTAAGCATACATTAAAATACTATCCAACTAAGAATTCAAATTTTACATTTCTTTTTAATCTAGAAGGAATTCTTTAAGTTTCATATGATTAAGCATAATTTTTTTTTTCTTATTATGTAGATTTTGATAAGTATAGTGCGTTTCAAATTAAATCTCCATTATATTCACTTAAAGAACGCCAGGGCAATGATAAATTCAAGTTGTGTAGTGTATAAAAACAATAATGTTATTACAATAGTGTATAAGTTGGATTTATTTCTTTTTACATGGGGGGGGGTTTTCAGGTTGTACTGTAAACCTTTGTTTTTTAATGTGATTCAATCAATGTGTTCTTCAAAGGCATGAAACCAAGGGCTTGGTACTTTGATCCCCGAGCAGCCGAAAGGAAATCGAAATGAAATTCATGTTAACATTTCTGCTCAAATTACCAAAAAAAAAAAAAAAATGTATATATCTAACTAATTAAATATTGTAAATTCAAGTATCTGAAAAAATGTTTTTTACGTGCGAGGAAATAAAAATATAGTTTTGTTTTTAAGTACTAAATTTACTTGCTTAAGTGTGTGTGTGGTACCAGTCAGAATTTGATCCATCGCAATGTATAATGTCAGTGTTGTTTACATGTATTGGATTTCAATCGAGAATATTCCTGATATAAATGCACATTTTTAAGAAAAAATATAAACCTGTTTGATTTGTCTATGATAAACCAGGATTGTTTAGTTTATGATTGGTTTATACACAGGTTCAAATATACTAAACATCAATCTAATGCAATGTATTTTACTTGATATTTGAGCAATAAATGTGATGATAAATGACAGATAAATGATATAATTTGTTATTTTTTTTTTTTTTTTTTTTTGCCAATCATTGTATTTTGGTTTTTAACTAATTATTTATAATCTGCATCAAAGCCCTATAATTAGCAATCAAACAACAGAGTTTGTATTTATTGCCTTTTCTTTCGTTTTCTTCTTATAAAAGTCTGTCAGCATTCCTTTTTTTTTTTATCCTTTTTCGTATAATAATATATTTAGTTTATAGTATGTACAAATCATAAAACCGTTATATTTTTAAAGCAATTTTTTAACCGTTTTTATATTTAGAACTGTTGGCTATAAACATTGAATGCATACTGAATACAGAAAAATATTTTTATTTGTTGTGAAATCATCAATTTTAAAAATCAAAAATGAATAACAATCAGCAATCAGTCAATCAAAATATCTATCAACAAGAACAACTGCAACAAGATTGTCAACAACTACTATCATCAAATTTTGAGTTTAATCAGCTACAACAAGAACAACAATCAGCAGAAAATAACAATTATCTTGACACATGCTCTGATTCCTTGATTCAGCAATTTATTCAAGATCATTCATTTTATGTTGAACAAAATAGTGATAATAATAATAATAACAACAACAATAATAATAATAATAACAATAATTATAGTACTAACAATAATAACGATGATGATAATAATGATGTATATCCATCATTTACAAATGGAATATACAATTCACCTGTTCGCACCCTAAATTCAATGCCATCTCGCGTGAACAACGTGACAAACACAAATACTAATATAGATTACAATAATCAACAACAACAGCTAAAAGCAAGAACCGAACAAGAAGTATTCAATGAATTACTACAAATGGCTGCAATTATTCCGTCTTCTTCTTTTGTAACTATTAGAAATAATAATACAACATGGTTCAATGAATTTAATGCCGATCAACTTGAAAATTCCATGTTTAATAACAATGAAAACAATCAACAATTTTTTGATAACTCTTTTTCAACTACTTCAAGAACAAAAAATATATATCTAAAGCCATTAGAATCGACTATAAACAATGTGCAAGATTTGGATACCCCTTTACCACCCATAGAAAACGACAGGTAAAAAAAAAAAAAAAAAAATAAGGAAAACAAGTTGTTCTTTTCTTTTCCATGCCCCCCAGAGATTTAATCTAGAAATTTCATTATTATTAGAATATACAAACTAGACGTTGTACAACAACCTGCAAGAGCTAGAATGTGTGGATTTGGTGATAAAGATAGAAGACCAATATCCCCCCCACCTATTTTAAAATTATCCGTTTTAACCAAGAATGGGGTCATTGTGAATCCAGAGTAAAGCATAAGATTCTTTTATTTTCTTATATATTCTAGAACTAAAAAGAAACCAATGATAATCTTCCATTTTTCTTGTAGAACATTTGATGTATCATTTCTTATGGTTACATGTGACGCTCATCAACAATTTGAAACTTCCGAATCGGCAGAAAATTTTAGGAATGCAAAGTCTAAAATTGATACTATTCCAACTGTAGTTATTGATGAGTGCGGTAAGGAGCAGTATAATGCCGTGCGAATGAGAAATTTAGCAGGCGCTTCCGTTGCATCTGCTGAAAAGCTGTATGATTTGGATGGAAGTTTGGGCATTTTTTTCATATTTCAAGATATAAGTTTGAGAACAGAAGGCGTTTTTCGGTTAGAATTCTCTCTTATCGATATTGAAGAATCGTAAGTCTAACACAAATGAAATCATGATGATAAGTATTTTTAAAAAAAAGTCTTATATATATTGCCATACACTAGACCATTTTTGCATTGTGTAAATACAAATTCTGTGAGTCCAGTATTAGAAACGGTCGAAACCGAACCTTTTACATCTTACACACCTAAAAATTTTCCCGGTGTCATTCGTACGTGTTTTAAAAAAAAAAATACAGATCTGAAACCAAATCTAATATTAGACATAGAATCAACCCCATTGTCTGAATGCTTTGCTCGACAAGGAATTAAAATACCAGTTCGAAAAGAAAAAGCTAAAAAGAGAAGCAAAATGACTTTATCCACTGCTCAATTCCTAAGTGATATGGAGAAAGATTTTTAAAATAGATCACAACAGATACAGAAATGTAGTAGCAAACCTTAATTTAAACAGCCGATTTGTTTGTTAGGCCCATCAGAGTATTAAATTTCTAGTTTTATACAAGTAATTTTAAATCATTTATGCATCAATTAAACTGTAACAATATAGCAGCTATAAATTCAAAAAAGGAAACGGGCGTTTTAATAACTCAAAAATTTATAATGTTGCACTTACCAAAAATAAAATTGATTTTGGGAGGATTGAAAGAGTCGATGTTGCTTTAGTATTGAGTCAATTCCGGGAAAATAATAAACTTACCTCAGTCTTACTCTCAACGAGAGCGAGCCTACAGGCAATATCTGTGCAATACACTAGGGCTAATTTATTAAAATGCAATTCTTTTTCTTTTGTTGGTTGATAATCGAAGCAGAGAAAAGCGACACCGAACAAGAACTGGGCTACACCAGGCAGGCCAATTGCCAAAGCAGAAAACTTATCTCTACTCTTCACAACGTACTTGTTATGACGCTTATTATTTAGACAAATAAAGGAATCATTATTGATTTTGATATCCCTATCATGAGCGACTTGGTGATAAGATAAATTTTTGAAGCAAAACAGACGTGTCTGTGAACTGTTGTGTTCGTCTGTAATAAGTATGGAAATGTGCCTTTCATAAATTTTCTCCTTCTAATGTCCTCCAAACCATTCATAACCTTTCGTGATAGAACGGACGCCATGATCACGACCCCAATGAACATAATTATTGCTTTGAATTGTGTAAACGCCCTTTCTTGCGCTACCAACTTGTGATAGTATCTGCTCTTGAACAACTCTAATCATCTTCGTTGTTTTGCAATGGCATTTGAGAAATAAAAGTTCTTAATGATATCCCGTGAGCGATAATGTCGTTCAAATGCTTTGTCTAAGTCTGCAGCATTGCCACTATTATGCAAGCTGGGCTCTGTTAACTCCCTCTCTTCTTTCATCACATTTCGACCCAAATCTGTCATCTTCTTGATTCTGTTAAGAGGCCTCGTGTAATTTGCTAATCCACTGCCTTGGTTAATATTTTTAGAATTTGTTTTCATTGATACAGGCAACGAAAGAAACGGCGATGGCACGGACTCATCACTAGTAGAATCTTCTGTAGTATTGGGATCTGTATAAGTATTAGTCAAACGTAAAATATTAATGGTACAAGCTTGTAAATAACAAATCAACTTGATATCCTAAACCACTAAATTTATTGTACAACTCAAGGTGATACTTGAATATATGTATGCCGAAAGCAACAGTCTCTGTATGTTGTGCTTTATTGTTTCAATGAACGCATCTCTAATCTCAACTGACAAATCTTCTCTAATGATATGTTGTAAAGATGTTGAGCATGCCCTCCATGTTTCCTTCTCCTCTTTTTCATCTGTTTCTTCTTCTTCTTCTTCTTCTTCTTCTATCTTATTTATTCCCTCCTGTGCTTCTGGGTCATCTACCTTTACTTGGCCATCTCCAACTACCACTGTTTTCTTCAATTTATCAAAATTATTTTTTATATACTCCTTCCAGATCTTAATATTTTTCTTTTTTTTTGATTCTGTAAGCATTTTCCTCAAATATTTTTCAATTTCGCGATTGAAAGCACCAATTGCTTTCTCAGCCTTAGTGACACTACCCTTTGGAAGCTGTGAAAATTGTATTAGTTTCGTATAAAGCTCATTGCGATCATTCTCTTTATTGATGGAGCCTTGGATTGCTTGCAGCAGTCGTTTTTTGAATTGACCCTCTAAAGCGTCAGCATATCTTTTATTATCATCATCCATCCTTTGCTTTTCGCTACTACCCCCTTCTTCCTTTTCATCTCTACTTCTTTTGTCGGGTTTCTTCTTAAAATTGGCAGGTTATTCATTTTTGTAATACCAGGTATATAAACATCGCTTTGTTGTTTTTTTATACCTCATGTTAATGTTGGTAGTATTTTTAAAAAAATTAAAGAGGGCTCAAACGTTGCTTGTGTCTCTAATTCATACATAAATCTATTGGCCACCAGCACAGTTCTACTATGCGTGCAAATGTAATATATTATACGGTAATGTCAAGGGTGTATTTTTGAGTAATCCTAGTGCAACAATTCAAGTTTACAAGTTATTTATTGAAATTCCAAGCTCCAAATAGACATATTCCTTTGTGTCACATATATTGTTATGTAACCTTTATGTAATTCTAATGGTTGATTCTCTTGAAGGAGGTAAATTCAATGTCAAAATTAGCATGTAAGGAGATTTTCTTCTGTTTTTATACTCCTCTTTGATGGAGCCTTTCGCTCTTTGGCACATGAATCAATCAGTAAACAAAATTAAAAAAATGTTTTGGTTCTAGTTATTTCTCTTTAAAATCCTTGAACTATTGACTGATTTTTAAGCAGGTCAAAGTAAGCTATGCATTTATGACTAAAAGACGAAATTAAAGAGAATTATTAAGTGATACAGTAATTATTAACAGTGAAAGGATGTAGTAATACCATATCTAATTTCTGATTTATTACATTTTTGTGTGCTTGATAGATTTAAAGGAAATTGTATTGTATTTCATTTATTTGAGAGTGTAAAGCCTAAGAAAAGCATATTTTAGCTGAAAGAGGCCTGTATAAGCTGAAAAAAAAATGCCATATATTATTTTAAGATATTTTTAGCAGAATTTGAGCAAAATGTGTGCTAAATACGAATGAGGGTGTATCCACAGGAAAGGGCACACAGTTTTTATTTACCTCTACTCTCGAGCTGTGAATTATGATAAAGGCGGTCAATGTGTTTACTGCAAAATGCTTTTAAAGTAATTTGGTGCAGAAAGCAACCATTTTTTTGGAGGATCAACAGTGTAATCGTATTCAGAAGCAATAGGGAACCTGAATTGGGCTTCGTAGTAAAAATTCCTCTGGCCTGAAGAGCATTTCAAATAAGAACTAGCAATTAATTCTTTCAAGTATATACCATCCACTATAACAATACCGGTGCATAGTTTTGCATAATACTTTCTCGAAACCCGAATGATGGGAGTACAGCAATAAAAAATTGTGGTTCCATTTTATTAGCTGCAGATTCAAGAATCAAAGAGGTTAACGCTTCAGCAATATCAGCTAACATGCTTGGTATTTCAACAATATGTAGCAATCAAAGCATCATAGATTACACCAATTGTAAAATGTAATCATTTTCCAATGAGACTTAAACAATTTATCGCAAATAAGACAATCGAAAATATATCTTCTTACAATTTTGTATGGTATTATCATTTTATTCCATCGCCTCTAAAAAAGATGTGGTATAGGAAATGCGAACAGTTTGCACAATATAACACTGTTTTTTTTTTTTTTTTTTTTTTTTTTTTTAGTAGTAACCAAAGGATTTTTATCGTGCCATAAAATGACACCATAACCTTATTCATCTACTACCATTGTTTCTTTTTGGGTTTTATTCCTATAACCACTTTTTAAAAGAAGAAGTGTTGTCATCCGTGGCACTATCTACAATAATGAAACTTGAAACAAAGTAATCAATATTACAAAATCCAAACCCTAATTATTTTGAGGGGCTTTCCACGAAAACAACGTTTAGATTACAATAGATTATCTACAGTGTTTTTTTATTTTTATTTTTTATTTTTTTTTTTTACTATTTCCATGTTCAAAGTTCAATCAGTATTATAATCAAGCCCAATTTCAAACATCAGCATCATAGAAATTTATTAGTTAAAAATATGTGAAACTGAACGGGCTACAATTTTTAAAAAAAATTATTTGTACATTTGCATAACAAAAAGCGTAAGTTTTTTTTTAATTATGCTATGTTTTGATCTTTTATAGAAAAGTCAACATACCAAGCGTGTAATGTCAAAATAATCTTTTTCAATTTAAGAATATAGTCATTTGGATTGATTGACTTCAATAACTACTTTAGTAAAAAGTCCCATTTTTCAGATGAAAAATCCAATTTTTTGAATTTTGGAATTTTAGACGAGGTATGGTAAGGGAAAAATTGAATTCAAATCAAAATGTAAGAATTATTAATTAATTAATAAAATACTTCTATTAAATATGGGCATTCGTTTGGTACCTTTTAAATGCTAGAAATAGCCACAAACTATGAGGATAGTGCATTTAAAGTACTGATATAGGTGTATTTGTGAGGTCATAATGCTGTTAATCTTAAAGTATAAATAATTAATTTTTACTTGAATGCTCCCAGAGATATAATTCTGTAGTTTTCATGATTATGAGAGATAGGCAACATAAAAAAAATAGTGGCACAAACTCTGTTTACGAAAAATTGAGGCTTAAATGTCGTCGTTGATTGGACAAAAAGTTCTTATTTAACCCCAAAAGCTTTGTATTTAATAAAGTTTTTAGGTTTATCAGATACTTTCTTAAAAGAGACATTTGATTTAAATCCAATGAACTCTAAATTAGAGTAGTACTGCCTTGAAATATCCATCTATGGACAAAATGAGGTGATGAACAGAAGATTCGTAGATTGAAACGCCGAAATACATATTTTATGCGCATATTTCATATAATGCAAATTTGCAAGTAGCTTATGGCCAGAATTACATTTACTTTACGACAGGCAGAATTGCTATGTATATTCTATCGCTTTGTATATTGTATACAAGTCAGAATTAGTATCATATTTATAAAACTTGTCTTATGCAGCAGCACGCTGAAAATTTTGAAAGTGAAATGATAGAAATAGAAATAGTACTCTCTAATCCAAGCCAATAACCAGCACAGGTTTTTTTTTTTTTTTTTTTTTTTTTTTTTTTTTTTTTGAATTGTAAACTATCATGAACACATTTTATTTAAATTAAAATACACAAAAATAATTAAAGAAGACGACAGCCACTTTTATCAGTGATTGCATTCATAGCAAGTAATACTAAATCAACTGTCCACCAAATACCACCTAAACCACCTGTAAGTAATTTGAGTGCGCCCAGCAAAACATAACCCAAGTAAAAACGATCAGCACCTATATTTATATTTGCGTAAGCAAAGAAACAATCTTAGAAATATGTATATAATATTGCAATATTTACCTAATGAACCGAAAAATACAGACAAAATTATAGCTGAACTTCGCTCACGATCAGAAATACAGATGTCGGGAGGAAGTTCTTTCTTTGCGTTGACTAGATAAGTTATAAGAGCTGTAACTATGATAGTAGTAATCCAACCAGCACCAAAATGAACACGATATTCTCTCTTGAAGCGCCTCCATTTATTATCACAATTTTCTTGTTGTTGGTTTGCTCCAGCAAGTAAAGGAGAAGCTTCTTCATCACGATGATTTTGAGACATTATTTATACGTAGTATGTTTGATAAGAAATAACGAAATTCTAATTTATTTTCGTTTTTTATACAACTTCAAAGAAAGTGACCACATTCATGCATCATCACCCGGACAATTGAATGGCCTAAGTATGACTCAAACTATATATCGCAGCAGAAATATATTCACATGAAATTGCTTACACAGATACAAACAGCTATTTTTGATTGCCTTTTATTGTAAATTATCGCTTATCATGTAATTTTGGATACACAATTTTTATATAGTTCAGTTTATTGGCCATAAGCTTAGCTATATTTGCGGCTAGAATATAATATGTTCAAGATGATGATCTGATAAGTCAAAGAGTTTTACTAGACCGCGAACTCCACTGCAACAATCATTTAATGTTTGCTTGTAATACAAACTTCAACGTCGTACCTAATAAAATTTAAAAAATATAAAAAATAAAAATCACACTATATCAATTTTTCAAAGAGTTTTTTCGTCAACCCTTAAAATAGCCAAAATATATCTGAGGCACGGAAATTATTCCCTGGAACATCAGTTTTATTAATTTATTTTCATTTATACAGAGTTATAACAAACAATAATAGTTTATGGGCGTAATATTTATCTTGACATTTCAAAAAAAAAAAAAAAAAAAAAAAAAAAAAAAAAGCAGCGAGGTTTGAAACTGAAAATAATACAATTCTAATTTTTATTTTTTGACAACACTTAAATGAGAGAAAAAGGGAAGGAAAGGATGAAGAATCTATACAGAAATGGGTTGAAAATAAAATTAAAAAAAGGGGATAAAACAAAAGGATGTAAACACAAAAGATTAAAAAGAAAAAGGAATATAAACTGTAAAAATGCATAAAATATAAATTAAAAAAGATGAGGAAATGAATTTTAGATGGCCTTATTCTTTGCAGCCTTTGCCTCGGCCTTTGCTTTCATAACTTGGCTATATTCAGTATGTAGAAGAACATCCCAGAAAGTAAAGAAAGGTTGAGCAAAATTGGTTTTAATACCATGAGCTTGATGATGAATATCATGGTACTTGACATTGTTTCCAAAACAAACAGTAAGAGGGTCCCAAGGAAAAGCATAACCGCAATGATCACCGACTAAAATATGCATGAAATTAGAACTACAATAAAGCCAGGATTAAATTATCGACTTACTTGTTTTGAGTGTAGAAAAGGTAAAGAACCACATGCCCATTTTAGCAGACATACCAGCTATTTCAAATGCAATTGCAGCACCACATGTATCCAACAAAAAACCTTCTAAAGGATGATTATAAAGAGCACCAAAAGCATATGGTACATATAGACGATGATGATGAGAGTGCATATGTTTATACATAAATGTGAATGTATGTGCCAAACGATGAAGTACGTATTGATGGGTATCAACAATTACCCTAAAATATATTTGTCAGCAATTATTCTCTTTTTTTTTTTTCATTTCTGCTTTTCCTTACATGGCTATAAAAAATTGAACACAAGGTACAATGTAGTTTTGAATGAAATAGGCGACATTATTTGCAATAGCAAAAGCAGCATCTTTAGGTTGACCAAGATTTGTCAATATGTTGAGAGCAATGGTGGTATATCTATTAATAGCATTATCATATTTCATTTGATCAGCATCAGGGTCCAAGCTCTTCATTAAAGCGATACCAAGTACAATTTGAACTACATGTTGAAGTGCAACCATTAAGAGTACTTTTCCAAAGCCAACCTTGTTTCTTTTATTTCTATCTTGTGGTGAATGAATACGATATTTCTCGAAAAATGGAATTTCAAGTCTCATTAAAATTTCAAAAATTGAACATTGAATCCAATAAACTGCGATAGGAACCCATATAGCCATTAATTCATCAGACCAAGGGTCAAGACTTAGTTCACTAGATAAACTGGGAGATTTTTTCATGGCTGTTGAATTCATATTATTTGTGCAAAAAAAAAAAAAAAAAAAAAAAAAAAAAAAAGAAAAGGAAAATTTACGAAAAATTCAATATTTATGGCCTCATCCCGGACTACAGAAATACGGACATTCAACGCAAATTTTTTTTTTTTGTTTCTTCCTTTTTATTCTTGCCTGATATGCTTTTTTGTTTTATTGTGATACAACATAATCTTGCACAACATCATATCTATAAACACCATATTAAATTCTTGGACGGTAGTTTGATAGAATATTGGTTTGATTCAATTGTAATTTTTCATTTAGGTAAGTTTTGTTTCAACCATAAAAAAAAAAAAATGTTTCCGAAAATGGGTCCACTTTTGTTCCAATCAATAATTTACCCAGAAACAAAAAAAAAAAAAAAAAAAAAAAAAAAAAAAAAAAAGAGAGGTTTTGTTTCACTTGAATAATATAATCAATTCTACTAGAATTAGATGTTATATTAAACACATAATGTCAAACAAAATCTGAAATTGAATGAATTTTATCAAAGTATATTAGATTTTTAAATCAATACAAAAGTATGCACATTCTCAAATTACATACAATAACATTGTTTCAATTTGTATAAATCTGATTGTTTAGATGATTATGTTTTCACTGTGAGTGAATTGGGTCAGACCACTTATAAATTAATTCCCTTTTATATCTTGATCATAGTACTGTGCTTTCACTCTCAATTTACTGACTTTTTGAAAACACTGCCCACTTTTTTGAGAAACATTGGGCATTTGTGTGAGGCTAATTTGCCCAACTTTTTGAATATAGATTGACCAGCTTTCACGAATAGGTTGACCAACATTTTAAATTCTTATAGTAACAAAGGATCATCCATAAAAATGAGCATCTCTTATGAAGACGGAAAAACAACTCTTTTAGAAAACACGAAAATGCATAATAGTAGAAAAGTATTGTTTTTTTTTTTTTGAACATCTGGTTTTTTTTATTTATGAGAAAATACAATTTTACTACCTATAATTTACTTTTTCACCTTGTCATTCATATAAGTATTGCTTTATTTACATGTGCAACTATTTAACGCATGTTTTTGATTTTTTTGTTGCTCCTATTTGAAGTCGCAGAGCTAGTGCTAGTCTCAGGCACAACAAATGGTTTAGAAGACGTCCAATATGTTTCCAGCCAACTTGAATCAGCATTGCTGACAGCAGTGGGTGAGGTAGGTAACAACAATAAGACTCTCTTCACAATTTCTCTAGCGAGCCAAGCAGAGTACATGGATGGTAATACGCTAGGACCGAAGTTGGATATGTCGCTGCTAATATGAACGGAACGGACTCTTGTTATTCTTGTTGTATATGGGGTAGGACGATCAGCTCTGACAAGGCAAGATTGTAACCCTGAGTGTATAAAGCCAACAACTTCAATGTCACCTATTGCTTGAATGTTCATTGCTAGATTGTCGAGCATATCTTTTAGACATTTTGGCAGTTTGATACATCCTTCAATGAGTTTTTTGGTTGCATCGTCACCATCGTAATCTTTCCCAGTTTCTGTGGCTCCGAATTCGAGGATATCATCGTGGTTGCATACTAACTTGCGAAATATCATATCACATTTGGAACCAACTTTCTTTGATACAAGCGAGTCAATGGCTCCAATAGACCTATCCTTGTTCTTTCTCTTACTAGATGAAAAACTTGCTTTCTCACCTCTTAAATAAGCAGAGTCAACCCTTTACAAAATTGAATAAAAGAAATTCAATGTAGTTTACCTTAGTACCTCTATCTCATTTACGTTGTTGAATACTGTGTCTAGAAAATGCCACACGTGTGCTTTATACCATTCTTCACTATGTGATCGCTTAAAGCTTTCGGATTCGTACTCTCTTACGAAAGAATAAACGGTGAATCTAATCCAATCCATGTCTTGAGAATATTCTTCATCCAATTGCTCTGGTGCAAATATTTTCTGACGTAAAGCAGTTGTGGTAGTGAGATTGTACTTATTGAAATAGTCACGTAATTTGGAAGGCATGGTAGGCAGCTTCTTCTCTCTAAACGACCCGATTTCCTGCAATTCATCATCATTGAACACTCGATATTTCTGATAGTTGGTATCAGTCAAATCTACGATGAAGGAGTGACAAGGGTGCTCTTCCTTGCATTGCATCCCAAAGGCGAAAAGTTCATCCTCCACACATTTACCATTAGACAGATACCACTTTTCTTCGGCTTTCATTTTATTGAAGCACCTTTCAAATTTCATTCTGAAATCGCCACTTGGTATATTCAAAAGATTTTCAGTTTGTTCAGTATCTTTTTGCTCATTTAGTTCGTCGGTTTCATTGGTGCCATCATCAGCTTCTTCATGGTTTTCTTCAGTAGCTTCTTCATGAGTTTCTTCAATAGCTTCTTCTTCTTCTTCTTCTTGCGTTTTTTGATTTTCAGCAAGTTGGTCGTTAGTAAATTCTACCTCGTCTTGAACATCAAGAAGTTTCTTAGAATACAATAAAGATCGACGGTGGATTGAATAAAAGTGAATTTTGACAGCTTGATCATCAAAGAACTTTAAAAAAAAAAAAAAACTTAGTATCATATTCAAATGATTGAAAGCTTCATACCTACATCCAAATTGTGCTTTTTCACGCGCCTTGCCCATAGAATCAAATCCTTGCCATTTTTTTTTGCTTTTAGGGAACGGTTTGAAATTGACTTGATTGCATCATAAAATTCTCTTTTAGTATCTTGTAAACTTTGTAATTTAAACACACGAGAAAACTGAAGACCACTGAAGTTAGAATAGTGTTTCTCGATGTATTCCACAGCTCTTAAATCCATAGGTAATATATATATATATATATATATATAGGCAGAAAAGAGAACAAGCGTTGAAAAGAGAATGGTCGATCTTTTTTTTTTTTGAAAGTTGACTACGTAAGCAATTTCTCAATTTCAAACATCTCTTAACTTGGGGGATATACATAGTATTCTTTTGTTCTCTGGATTTTTATAGCATACTGAAGGTTAGTTACATATCACTTAAAGCTAATATATTCTTTCTAAGGATTGTTTTCTTATACTGTACTGTAGACATCTTTTTGATTAGGCTCTTGATTAATAGGCAAAGAGGATACAAATACCTACTTCCAACATGGCGCTTGGAAATTCATAGCTTCTTGCTGTGGATTGCAATGAAGATGTATTTATATACTTCTTTTGGCTTCATTAAGGTGATTCTGACTGAATGCCACTTCATTACGGTAGACCTTTTAAGCGATAGTATTGTTGGGTTGTGATTTTTTGAATGCCTCATACTGTGTGCTTAATAAAGGAGTTGTATTCTTGTGTCCTCTGGATTTTTATAGCATACTGAAGGTTAGTTACATATCACTTAAAGCTAATATATTCTTTCTAAGGATTGTTTTCTTATAATGTACTGTAGACATCTTTTTGATTAGGCTCTTGATTAATAGGCAAAGAGGATACAAATACCTACTTCCAACATGGCGCTTGGAAATTCATAGCTTCTTGCTGTGGATTGCAATGAAGATGTATTTATATACTTCTTTTGGCTTCATTAAGGTGATTCTGACTGAATGCCACTTCATTACGGTAGACCTTTTAAGCGATAGTATTGTTGGGTTGTGATTTTTTGAATGCCTCATACTGTGTGCTTAATAAAGGAGTTGCA
>JAEPRC010000474.1:23560-35074 GCA_016758945.1 Mucor plumbeus
ATACTTCTTTTGGCTTCATTAAGGTGATTCTGACTGAATGCCACTTCATTACGGTAGACCTTTTAAGCGATAGTATTGTTGGGTTGTGATTTTTTGAATGCCTCATACTGTGTGCTTAATAAAGGAGTTGCATTCTTTTGTTTTCCGATTTTTTGTGTGGAAACTCTTACTTCAAGGGTTGTTGCTGGAAACGAAGACATCGCAATGGAACTTTTGTCAATTTTTTCCAGCATTCTGCAGATGTTTCTTGAATATTTTAATAAAGAACCTTTATAACCATTTTGACGTTTGACTAGAAATTGGTCAACCTATTCGTGAAAGCTGGTCAATTTATATTCAAAAAGTTGGGCAAATTAGCCTCGCACAAATGCCCAATGTTTCTCAAAAAAGTGGGCAGTGTTTTCAAAAAGTCAGTAAATTGAGAGTGGAAGCACAGTACAACTATTCCAAGTTTTATTTTACCAGGTCGTGTTTTAAAATCTCAAGATGAAGATGGTTTAGGTATTGGTTATGGACTATTGTATTATGCTAGTAAAGAAAATGCCAGATGGATGAATTGTATCACTACTGAGGCAGCTCATATAAATCAAATTGATTACTACACAAGCTAATATCAGAACTATAATTATTTACCAGCGGATATCAACTCATATTATTATCACTAAAACTTTTATATGAAATGAGAAAAGCTACAAGTATCAGTTCAACGGATCTCGGGTATAATTTCACCGACATTAACAAATTGTTAAACATAACGGATTTCTCTGCTATTGAAATCTCCTTTTTTGGATAAATACAGATAGCAATTTCAATAATAGAACTGATTTCCCGATTATTTGAAGAAAACAAGGTAAATAGTTTAGCTTCTACATCATTTATAATTAACTCTGATGTAAACCTAATTTATAATATTCAGTAGTTCAGAAGCTACTGAATAAGACTATTTAAATTTTGTATTTTTTTGTGGATTTTTACATTATTTTTAACTAGTTTTTAAAATTTAGTACTTATTTTCAATTGTGTATATCGTCTTGTATGAGAAATAGCTAGTGTATGAATTATTCCTGCCACTGTCTCTGCGTTTTCTGTCTTATTCACGATGCCGAGTGATAGATGCTCAATAGTTCCCGACGCTAAATCCTGATCTCTTCAATTTATATTTGAGCGATTGTTTATGGTATATACTTTTTCTTTACGTTTTTTGGCTTATTCTCTTGACAACAATTTTTCTATATACGGCTGATGTTATGAGGTAAATAAAAAAGTACTCAGTCACTGAACAATTTAATAATCACTGAGGTGATTGTAGGAAGATTGAGCCTTTAAAGAAGGTGTATAAATTTAGTCTTCAGTGAGATCTTGTTATTTACAGCTGTACCTTAAGATATTATTATATTCTGATTCACTTAAAAAAACTAACATTGCTTTTTGTTAGTAATGTGATATAATCCCAGATTCTCAAAGATGAGGTAACTAGAATGAAACTAATTAAACAGATTTGTGCTATATTGCTTTTAAGTATGTTGTATTAAATAATTTGCTGCTGTTTCCTTGTATAAGCTTATCGTTTATCTCATCTACTCTAGTTGAGCCTTCTTTATTGGCATACATGGAGTTATAATTGTTGAATTCGTTTCAATGGAAAAAGAAATTCCTCGCTGATTATACTTCTTTTTCAATAAAATCAATGTACGTCTTGCGTTTTTTGTAATCATTCGTAATATTAGAGTCTCTACAGAATTCATTGCCATTTTTTACAGACAGACAAAATTTTGAATCTAGATACCTGCTGATTAGATTTGTAGCCATCATTCTGAGCGTTGCAATCAATATATACACTAGCAGGTTAATCTCTTCAAATGAATTGGATATTGGTAATAAGGTGTAGATGCTAAGCATGTTCTTATAGGCACTCAAGAAGGCCAGAATGGCATTATCACGCCTGCCGCGCCATCAAATGTATCTTCTGATTCTGAAATAGATGGTCCCATAAATCAAAATGAAGATAAAAGTAATGAAAAAAGAGTAATCTATTTTTTTTTATTTAAGAGTATTTTATATATGTTGGTAAAAACAAAGTAAAAAAAAAAAATGCGTATGTATAGAAAATGATGTGTTGTAATGTTTTGAATGAATAATATTATACAAGACCAAAGCCTTTGGTATTCTCGATTGCTGTAACCAATCTATCTCGAAGTATTTGCCGAGATCCATATTCAGGTAATAAAAGTCTACTGAAACAAGTAAGAGCTGTAGGCAATCTGTTGAATTTGTAATTAGAATAATAGTTCAATTAAACAAATCTATAACGCACTGACCTTTCACTATCTGGCCCATTTCTTTGGATAAAGAATGTCAATTCTTTTAATCCTCCAACAGGTACACGATCACTTGCAGTTACAAATAGTAATAACTTTTTCTTTTGTTCATTTGTTAAATCATGAACAACTGACCAAAATTGTCTAATTACGTATATATATATATATATTAGTTATAAAATGGCAAAAGAAATATGTTAAATTATGCTTACCTGATGGTGGGATGATCTACATTGTATCCATCATCATATTCTGCTACATTTTCTAATTCGACCATATCGAGTTCCATTGCATCTGGTCCTTGACGATGACCACATGCAACCATTTCTAATTCTTCAGCAGTACACAAATTTAGTGCTCTGCTTCCAATGACACTCCATAATCCACGACGCATAGCCAAAAGTTGTTCCTTTTGAGCAGTATACATGAAATAGGTACAATAATCTTGAACATATGCCTCTCTATTTATGTTTGTCACAGGTACAACAGGATCTTGTTTATTTGGCATCAAAGATGTTGTTACAATGCCTTGTCCAAAAACATCCATTGAGATTTCATAATCCCTGCAAAATATATCTTCCACTTCCCCATCATCCCATTGAATTAATTGGCGTAAACCACACCCAAGAACAGGCCAGCCTTCTTCTAAATCATCCAATGTAAACAATTGATGTCTCTCAGACATAGCGGCAATCAATGCTTCATTTGGCATGACCAACACTTTCCAAAGCACCTTTGGAAATTGCAAGTTCATCATTACGCCATTGTATATAGAAAGACCCATCATAACACCGACCATTTCATACATACGGACATCATAATCCAATACAGGTCGAATCCAACAAAGACGGGTATTTTCATCCTGCATAAATAAACCAACATCAGGTGACACTAACTTTTCAAACAAGACACCAAAAAATTCTTTCTGCACACCACCTTGATCCATGCCTACTTCACCACCATCAATAAACTTGACTTTAAGTGGTTTCTTTAAATCACTCCATTTACGAGACATTTGATTTAGTGTATCTTCTACAAAATGTTCACGACGAATCTCCAATAAAAGATATGGGCATGTTGCACTACGAAGATTAGTTTCCAAATTTTTGAGCATGCGAGGAGCTTCGGAAAGTAACTTTTGAGCATGAACAACAAGAGTATGATTGACACAAGCATCTTCATATTCTAAAGACATTTGTGACATGGCATCTATTAATACAACTTTACGTTTAATAGCAGGAGGTAATAAAAAAGGGTAACTAAACCAAGAGAATTGATATTCATTTTCAAATGGATAAGGTAACATTGTAGATGTAGAAGTGGTTGTCATGAAAAGTCTGGATCTGCGTTGATGCTCTGTTTCTCCTTGACGTGTGATCAAGGTCGAGTGTCTTCCTTCGCCATAAAGTAGCACACGTTTCCAAATCCTGTATTCATTTTTAATATTAAGTTTTTTGCATATTTCTGTACTGTAAAAAGTTGAGGGTGGAATTACAGGGAAACTAGGATTTTTCATGTTACTTTGATATATCAATTCAAGACATTTCATGGTCATAATGACAGTATCTTCTAAGCCATGTTTGTAAGGTCCTGTATGAAAATGATCTAGGAGATACTGTTGTAGATCATGTACAATGTATTCCATACGAGTAGGATCCAAGCTATAATTATATGTTAGTTTCTAAATGATACTAATTGCAAACAATAGCATTTTTTTTTTTTTTTTTACCTTGTAAGCATATTTTGCATAATTTTTCGAATGATGGATTTCTTCTTGTGCGCAATCTTACTAAGAACTTGAATTAATTTTTGAGTCAAGATAATTTGGCTTGTAGATGCAATAGTAGCAACCCTCTTTTGGTTTGTAGAAACGTCATCTAATTTAGCTACTAGAGCAGCGAGGCCATCTTGTTCATCTTTATACTTTTTTTCCTTGCAGCAAATCACCCATTGAATAACAGCCATCATAGAACGACACCATTCCATCATCATGCGAATATGATAGAGTTCTGCATCTTCCATAACCTCAAAATCTGCTAATCCTTCGACATTCAATGTCATACGATCTAATAAAGTTTCAAAACTGTCTGAAATAGCTTCCATAATGCGTACTTGACGAGGGTTATTTTTTCTTTTAATATCTTTTTCTTGTTCCTGTTGAATCACCAATTGATAAAATCTTGTTAATTCATCAAGATTAATGAATGAGATTTCTTTATGTTGTAATGGAGGAATATAGAATTGAGATTGAGATACAAGAAAACTATTTCCAATGCCTTCCCAACTTTGAAATACTGATCTACACCAAGTGTCCATTTTGTGTTCAGAAATCGATTGAGTAACAATAGCCCGGTGTAAATGTTCTACTGCTAAATCCAAATTTACAGCTAATGGAGAAATAGCTAAAAGCATGCCTTCTTGACTGGAACTACTACCACAACTTTCGTCTCCACCATCAGATAATTTATAATTATCGTAATCTAATTGATAATAGCTTTCGTCGCTATGATCATGATATTGCATTTCAACATTGTTGCTTAGCTTTTTCTCAAAAACATCGTCCTCTTCATCATTATCTTCTTCCTCTTCTTCCTCTTCTTCTTCTTCTTCTTCATAGTCATCATCAATATCAACTTGTTCTTCATCTTTATCATCAAAATTATCATAGTTTTTACTAAAATGACTAAACAATCTCCAAAAATCTGTAGCCCAATGATTTGAACTAGAAAACGATTCTTTTCTGAGCTTTGATCTCTGTTGTTTTCTAGATCTTTTTTGTTGCTGTTGTGAATATTGAGATTGCTTTTGATGTTGTAGTAATCCAGAAAAGGGAGAAGATGTAAATAAAGATTGTAAAAATGGCTTTGTTTCCTGAGGTTGATTAATATTAAATCGTTTTTCTTCAAAATTGAAATTTGTCTCCTTGTTATATTCACAAAGTCTTGAACCAGGCATCGAAGCAAGTTGAATGGCCATAATAAGCGCTGCTTGAGGTTGTAAACTTATGATTCCAGCTACAATTTATGTATTCAGTTAAAAACTATAAAAGAGACAAATTGCCTTTTATGTAATTTTGTTTTACCTCTACCAGAAGCACAAAACTTATTTCTACATTCAGTTTGTTGGCAACCAATGGTTAATTGATGGAAATACTCTTCAATAAGTTCTTCGTACTCATTTTTAGCTTCTTTAAGTTTTTCTCGTTTGTATAATTTGTTATTCTTTTTCTTTTCGTAATGCTTGGCTAATTTGGGTGAAATCGCTAGTGATGCAGTTGAAGCAGGCGCAGTTGCTGCTGTTGTTGTTGTTGCTGATGATGCATGGTTTGCATTACTAACGTTGTTGTTGTTGTTGTTGTTGTTGTTGTTGTTGTTGTTTGATTTTATTTGAAATGGATCTCTTTTTAAAAGATGTTCTTTACTATTATTAATATCAGTTGCTAATTTAATAGGTTTAAGTGCAAGTGTATTTGATGAACTTGCAGAAGAGGACGATGATCGGCGCTTAGTAATCTCAATATTATTATTGTTATTATTAATATCTTCAGATAAATTAGGTTGAAGAGCACGACTAGGAGAAGGTTTGGGAGAAACAAGGTAATCCACTAATAATCCATGATCATTGCTATTACTGTTATTGCTGTAATGAATTTCGTTGGATTTTTCATCAGTAACTTGTTTCTGTGATTGTGGTTGCTGCTGTTGCTGATGATGTTCTGATTGCGGCTGTGGTTGTTGTTGTTGACCCAGGTTGCTATTTGTGGCTACAGGTGATGAGGGAGGATGATTTTGATACAAAAATGAGTTGGGGTTAGAGGCGCTTGTCCGAGTGTCTAAATAAGTGGACATGTAAATTTTATAAAGAGTAAAAAAGAACTAGTTACTTTACTATGCACTGTTTGCTCTGCCTTTAAGGAATTGGATCCTATTTAACTTGACGTCACGTTCCTTTACTTTACTTTGAGTCAGTTTGTCCGGCTACAAACTTCTAAATGATCCAATCGTGTTGAATAAAATGTGACAAAAAGGGATGAAAAACCCAAGTCCAACATTGAAGGTACTGATTGGATTTGTTGCAGATTATACTTACAATATGAACTTTCTTTCTTTTTTATCTAAAAAAGCATGCAAAATGTTCCATAACTATTTTTAACTAATTTATCAGAAAGACGAGATGAATTTTAGCGAGATATCAATAAGCAAGCTGCCTGAATACAAGTATTACAGTGCTTCAAAAATCCAATAAATTTACTTAAAAAGGCACTCACGTCGATTTTGCATATTGAAACTAATGCAAAGCACAACATTTGCAGCTCGGTTGATGATTTGAGGCAATTTCTAAATTAATAAATGCAACATGAAGCCTTGAAATTCTAGTAAAAATGTCTCAAAATATCTATTAATTTGAATTTTACTAGATGAATTCATAAATACATAAATATTGTTACATGTGATTTGTGTTGTACTGTTAGTCATTAACTTTTGCCTCATAAAAGCGCATAAATGATGATAGTTAACCTGGTCTTGATCGGGTGTTTAATCTGATCCTGCTTTCTTGGTTAAAAAAGAGTAGTAATGCCACATTTTACACACAAAAAAAAAAGAGAAAGTAATAAAACAAATTGTTAAATTATATTTCAAGCAATTTCAAACTGTTTGAAATAATAATTTTGTTTATTTATTAGAAATAACTAGAAGAAAAATCCCTCGAAAATTACTACTCATTTTTCGGTACTTGAAACAAAGAAAACAACCAATTTTGCTTTTTAATTATTTTTGTTGTCTAACGATTCGCTGACACCTTTGAAAAATGATAAAGGCATGTAGTATATGTGATGAGCTTTCTTAATTTCGTACATGCATTTTTGCCACAACTTGAATGTTGTTATTATTAAATATTGATTCGTAAAAGGACAAGCTAATCAAGATGGGAGCAAAATACAGAATAAATCTCGACCACAGAACAAAATATGTATCGCTTATGTTCCAGTAAGAAGATTTCTAATTATATATGAAATCATTTTTATACTTTTTTTTACATACTCTGCCAATTTCACTGAATATTTCACATAACCTAATTTAAAAAAAAGCAAACGTGGAATGGAATTTGATGTTGTTTCAAAGTATTCTGAGCCCCAAAAGCCAGCTGTCGTTTCTACACAATTGATATCGGGGAATAACTCAAAATTAGTTAAAAACAAACGAAGGCTAAGCTGTAAAAGGAAATAATCAATATTTAAAAGCCTGTAGAAAGCACACTTTACCTTTTCCTTTTCGTTCTATATATCCACAAACAAGCTTATAAAAAAAATGGAATCGAAAAACAGCCATGAATGGGAAAAAAAACTTATTGGTAAAATTTTATTAGACGACAACACTGAACATTCCTTCAGCAACGATGAGGTATATATGTACTCCTAACAATCAACCATCATGCGAAAAAAAAAAAAAAAAACTAAATATATACATAGGTAGTTAGAATGAAGGATCTGCCTGCCTACAACCGTGTTTTGTTACCCAACTCAATAATGACTAGAGATTATCAAATCGACAGATTAAACGTCCATATCGATGACAATAGGAAGGTGGAACGCGTATATTACGGTTAATTGTAATTAAACATTATCCTTCATTCCCGCAACCCAAGTTGATTTAGCTAGCTTCTGGATATTTAATACCCAAATTGTAATAAAAACTAATATAAGCTCTATTAAAGCATTGATCATGATCTTTATAATTAGCGCAAAATTGTTTAAAAACAGATCTGACAAAAATGGCTTAACTAACTAGCCTAAAGGATTATTGAGTATATTTCTCATCTAAAGATAAACTACATCTACCAACTTTGTATACTAGTTTTCAAACAACGTTGTTGTCTTACTGCTTTTTTACAAGCTTAGACATTGCATAAAAGATACATCTTGGTCGCATTATGCTATTTGCTCCTAGCTAAATTTACCATACATCTCATCAAAGCCTAAGAAATATGCATAATTCACTGCTTTTTCGTTGAAAACGAAGTCTCGCTTTTCGAGCCTGCTCAACTTTCTTTTTAGTTAAATAACGCTAAGAAAATACTGTACAGTGAAACCTCAATTTAAGGGCACTCGAGGTTTCTTTTAAAAACTCCCTTATATCGAGGACCTCCCTTAAATCAAATTTAAAACACAGATCAACTTTAATTTTAAGAAAGAAATAAAGGCATCTTAGATAATCACACCACATTCTTAATCCATGATACAAAAACCTCCTTTATATCGAGGTTTCCATTATATTGAGGGACCTTATATCGAAGTTTGACTGTATATCTAAGGACAACTTCATATCACCAAGCCAAAAAATAAATTGTCTATTATGCATGTAGCAGACATCTCAATTAAAGCTTACCTTACATTTTTGTCCCTTTTTTTTTTTGTCCCTTTTTTTTTGTCCCTTTCACATATTGTACTTAAAGAATGAATATAATTTGTTAATTACAATTATAGCATTACTATTATCGTCTTTGTTTTCAGTGCAATTTTACCTATTAATATAGTCTGACTATTAAAATTAATTCCCGTAACATGTAATTATCGTAAATTGTTTGCCGATGTTATACATATGGAAGCAATCCCGTTTATAAAAAGGCGTGGCAAAATATGTTTCATTACAAAACATATACACATTAGCAATTTGAGAAAATGTTAGTCTTCCTTTGGACTGTAGTATATTTGTATTTAGTCTAATATTTGAGTGAGAGGTAAAAAATGTTATTGTGTGAATTTAATGGAATTCACCGTTGCCATGCAACATATTGCATAATTAAAAATGATAAAACCATAAATAACAAGATGTTCAAAGAATTTGTTCTCCTTAAATTTAATAAATAATATAATTCCTTATTCCTCATAAATATACAAGAAACTTTTGTAAATCCAATTAAAGTATTTGAATTGAACGAAACTGTTTTACTACCCCGCTTCAATTTACAATGAGTTGTTCCATGTGCAACTACAGTATTATATTTTTTAATTTAAACATCCACTACATACCATTGCATTGCAAAAAAATAATAACTTGGGCGAATTTTCTTTGAATTTTCATACATCTCAGGTGTGGCGGCAGTTTAAATCCAAAATTTTCTGATGATGAAAAAATTGGATAAAAATGATTCTAAATTTTTAAAATGCAAAATTGACAGCAAACATGTATATTAACCTGGCTAACTATATTAAGTAACCTCAACATAAAATTTAATTTTGTAATTAATGGCATATTTATTGAAAACGTGTATCACTAAAAATTTTGTAAAAAAAGCAAAAACATAAAAATCAGTTTTTGGTAATTTTAAAAATACTTTCATAACAAAATTTTAACGTTAGTGTTACTGACAAATAACGCAAAAAAATATCTATTATTTGAGGCATTATTTGTCACTCTAGCTCTATTTTTCATAGAGTTATTAGTTTTCTTTGAAAAAGTCAAATTTTGGACGAGGGTATACAAGGAGAAATTGATGTTTTTTTTGAGATTAATTTTATAATAAAATATGATAAAACTAAATGAAAGAATTATTTTTGACTTATAAACTATATGCTTAAAAGGCTGCTATCTCGAGTAACACTTCATCAAAGTTGCGTTTTTGTACGCTTTCAATGGAAATAGCTTTATAAATAATATATGATAATAATTGAGGTGTTTGCTGGATTTATTTTTCTCCGTTATATATTTGTTTTGAAATATTCTTCTTTGAGATTGCTTTAAAATTGCAAAAGTTATCAACTGAAAAGTAGATTTTGGCGATATTTTCTTGGTATTTTACGATAAAGTCCGCATAAAACGAAGTTTGATAATTCAGGTCCCGTAATTCGAGCCTGATATGTATTAAATTTGTTATTTGAAGGGATTTTTTGGGTGCAATCTTTAGCTCAACGTTGTAAAAAATATTCTACTAATATAAGTAGTTATTTTTCTTTAATATTCTGCATCTACACTACTGTATTATGATTGGCTGTATTTTTACATAATTTAGTGCAAAATCTGCAAGTTATACACTATTTTGGAATCTTGAGCCAAACAATCCAGAAGCTTCTGTTACCATAATACGCTACTCTGTTATGATATGAATAATGTATGCTCGCTATAGTTGAATAAAGAGATATTTAAGTTTTATCTAGCATACTGCAAGTGTAATTGCGGAATATACTATGGTTAATAGGATATGCGCTGAAGAAAAATATAAAAAACAATAGAAAGTCAACTAGAAGATAATTTTGGACTTTTATTATCAAGTTAACCGAGATATATTGAACTCAGGAACTTCCTTTGACAGGTAGACATTTCTCATCATAAAATTTTCTATGGATAAATGCTCTAATATTAGTGTCCTTTGGCATCTATGTAGACTATTAATTATACACCAGATTAAGTCATTTAGCATCTTCTTTATTGTGCTAAATGCTATCTCAGATAGCTAGTCATATACTAAAATATGATCTTAGTCTAATATAGAGTCTTCGTTTACTTTATCGGTATATTAATTAGCCTTTTTATTATAACCTGTCAAGATTCTATATTTCTGTGAAATAGCTTATTTAGTTTGAATTAGCAAATCCTGCTTATGGACTTATGGTATAATTCTATTCAAGTCTGCAGTGCTATAACTTTAACATCAGATGAAATGGAGATCAAAAGTGGATATATTCCACAGTATAGCCACAAAATTTACTTTATTGGAAGCTGCTTTACTGTTATTGTTTCACTAAGAAATATCAATTTTTTCGAAATAATTAAAATAAAAGTTCATATTACAGCTTGAAACCTATACCAACTGAGCTCAAAATTGATTTGACAAGTTAATCTAAATGGTTCAAAGAATAAAACTGCACAATAACTCAGGAACTGCAAAGTAAGTCGAGCTAGGGTATTAGATAATTTCTGTAGAGCTTTAATTTTTTTATTTAAGCAAGATTTAGACAAATGTTTCTCATTTGATTTTGGTGTAAAATAAGATTAAAATTCTGAAAAATTTTTGAGGATATACACCGCTTTTTATAATCATGTTTTAAGTTTAAATAACTAATAAAATAAGCACACTAGGCAGAAAATCATAATTCACATACAATTCACCTAGGTGAATTGTATGTGAATTATTTTGAAGTTTTTATTTCGGGATTACATTCAAGAAGATATCGCATTCAATATCAGTACCCAGTTAA
>JAEPRC010000475.1:0-34968 GCA_016758945.1 Mucor plumbeus
AAAAAAAATTTGCCGAAGTTATTATTTTTTTTGCAATGCAATGGTATGTAGGGGATGTTTAAATTAGAAAATATAGTACTAACTGTAATTGCAAATGAAACAACTCATTATTGTAAATTGAAGCAGGATAGTAAAATAGTTTTGTTCGATTTAAACACTTTAATTGGATTTACAAAAGTTTCTTGTATATCTATGAAGAATAAGGAATTACATTATTTATTAAATTCAAGTAGAACAAACTCTTTGAACATCTCGTTATTTGTGGTTTTTCTCATTTTAATCATGCAATATGTTGCATGGCAACGGTGAATTTCATTAAATTCACACAATAACATTTTTTACCTCTCTCAAATATTAGACGAAATACAAATATACTACAATCCAAAAGAAAATTAACATTTTGTCAAATTGTTAATGTGTATATGTTATATGTATCATAATGAAACATACTTTGCCACGCCTTTTTATAAACGGGATTGTTTCCAATATGTATAACAGTGACAAACACTTTACAACAATTACATGTTACGCGAAATAATTTTAATAGTTAGACTATATTAATAATAGGTAAAATTGCATTGAAAACAAAGACGATAATAGTAATGTTATAATTGTAGTAATTAACAAATTATATTCATTCTGTAAGTACAATATGTCAAAGGGACAAAAAAAGGGACAACGGTGTAAGGGAAGCTTTAATTGAGTGAGATAACTGCTACGTGCATAATAGACAATTTGTTTTTTGGCTTGGTGATATGAAGTTGCATTTAGATATACAGTCAAGCCTCGATATAAGGCCCCTCAATATAACGAAAACCTCGATATAAAGGAGGTTTTTGTATTATGGATTAAGGATGTGGTGTGATTATCTAAGATACCTTCATCCCTTTCTTAAAATTGAAGTTGCTCTGTGTTTTAAATTTGATTTAAGGGAGGTCCTCGATATAAGGGACTTTTTAAAACAAACCACGAGTGCCCTTAAATTGAGGTTTGACTGTATTAAATTTTAGACGGGTTTGATGTTAAAATTTATTCTAGTTTTTAAATTTACTAAACTTTATCAAATATTTGAATACTTTTTTTACGTTTTTTTTTGTGTACTCATATTTCAAATCGTAGATATTTATTTTTTGCATTACTCTTAAGATTTAATAGTAAAATATGGGCAGATCGAGAAACATTTAACCATATATACCCGCTGATGAGAAATTTAGACTGACAATATAAGCATTAAGCATGTATGTGCTATTTATTCTCCCAATAAGCAGCAAAATTTGGCCGTTGTAGTAATGTATACTGTACATTATGATACAAATAACTCTTCTGTATTCAATTTTTAATTCAATTTGCAGTTATATTATCCACTGAGAAGTTATAATAATAGTGTATATTGAAAAATTTCAATGCCGAATTTAAGCAAAGTACAAACAAGCGCTCTTTTTAATGAACATCAATGTGCTTGTGGCCGCATCAAATTTGAAGCTTCAAACTTTTGAAATTTTGAATACGCATATCTTTTGAACATTTGACTTACATAATGATGCTTCACACTAAAAAATATTGTAATTGACCAAGCAAAAGGAATTTATATTTGGAAATACTATTTTATAGCTTTTTATTGATTGACTTTTTAGTCAATATCTGGGATGCTCATATGAGCCTATTAACGGGCTCATTTGAGCACATCCATGTGCTCTGAGAGCATCCAGGAGGCCAAAGTGATAGAAATACTGTAGGATATGCCGTTTAAATAAAGCATATCAAAGATGCTACTTGCCCACTAGCCATTTTTTAAATTTATTATAAACAAAATTATATGTTTAACTTTATAATATTCTGTTATAGTTTTACGAGGATTCTTTTGGAAAATGTAATTGGAATTGAGTGAAAGACAACTAAATAATATTAATATATAATATGTAATACTGAAGTATTTGGGAATAGAAATTGTTTGCTGTGAGTTAAACTAAATGATAAAGAGTATATTTATGCAAGCTATTGATGAGTCATACTAATGTTTAATGTGTATATTTTGGAAAAGTAATGAATATTCCAATAAGATGATTTGACGCACATTTAATTTTTTTGCTTTAATTCGGAAATATAGATATTCATAGTTTAATGATAAGTGAACACTTTTTTTTATTTTATTTTTTATATTTTGTATAGATTGAATTCTATAGCAGATTATATCCTTCGATATTTAATCACATGCATATTTCATATCCTTTAAAATAAGCATATTGGCAACGTCTTGGTTTTGCGATAACTAAACGCACTATTGAACCTGAAACTAAATAGTACTGCGAATCAACCTCGTTCGATCTTTATACTTTAGCTTCTGGACTGTGTGACATGCGTAATTTTTTTTTTTATTAAATTGTGTTTATTTATTGATCCGTGTACGATGGGAGTGAAAAGCCTCACCGAAGAGGCGGGTGCAATTGGGATTTAAGATTTTAAAAAAGAGTTAAAGTAAAAGAGATGAGAAAAAAAAATTAAAATAAAATAGAATACCTAGAATAAATCTGTCAGTAAGTTGCAAAAGCTACAGAAGGGAACGGTACTGATCCTCCTCAATAGTCTGAAAAACATTGGAACGGATAGTAGCCAAAATAACAATGGGATACAGCGGAATTTGATCAAAAATAAAACGCATATGCACAAGCCAAAGCTGAGAAAGGGCAATGATGAGGATTCTGTATGGAGTAATTCTTTTATGTTGGCTATACCAAATATTGGAAAAATCCAGGGACAAAAGAGCCTCTTTAATATTAGAGATCGAGGTGGTAGGCGACAAGAACTCGAGGGTGACACCTTGCCAAACTTTGTCTTTGGTAGGGCAATGAAACAATAAGTGAGTAGCCGAATCCGTAGAGGACAAACAAACAGGACAAAGAGGAGAATCAAAGATAGCAGGCATAATTCGATTTAGAAGATGACTATGTGGAATACATCCTGTAATCAAGCGATAAATCACATTGCGTTGAATGGTAGTGAATGACAAAGACCAAAAGAGCTTCCAGGTACTGGATGAAATGTTGCGGAGAGATAGAGGAGGAATTACTGATGATTGGATTGACAAACAAAATGATTTAGCAGATACTTTCACATTAGCAAGTAATTGACCTTCCGGAAACCTCAGCTGATCGACAAATGGAATAAATGAAATTGTGGAGTTTTCCAAATTAGACGGGCTACACACTCAGAGGAAGTAAGGTTGAAATTTAAACTTCCCAGAAACCAGACTTTTGGATACCGTTGAGGATGCCCGTTTCCAAAGTAACAACGAGGGGTCTCGAGTGTCTTTCCAGTGAACAAAGTTTTGGCGAGAGTCATATTGGAACACATCAGAAACCAGTATTTTTTTTTACCTTGATAGGAATTGGAAGAGTGGACGATGGAGGGACGTAGAAAGCAGCTTGCAAGGGAAGGGCCATGGCCGTAGCAGAATTAATCCGGGCGTCAAAAAAGGAACGAGGGATATAATCAACGGCCTTATACAACATATCAAGAATGCCTGTCCTTTGATTCCGTAGACCCTGTGAACAAGAACATGGAAATAGCAACGGAATTGGGTGAAATTGACATTGGTTGACATTACGAATATGATAGCTGAGCAAATATAAAACATGATGAGCATCGATAGTAGGTTGATCATAAGCCAGTAATGGTTATAGTCAACGAAAGTATAAAGCCGATGCTTGAATTTGAATATCAATTACACCTAGACCACCGCTAGTCTTTGGCAAAGTCCATACACGCCATGGAATGACAGGAAATATATTTTTCCGTAGGAACTGGATAGCCAAGTAGCGAAGTTGCCTGAAATCTTCGGCTATTAAGGGAGTTACTCGTAATATATACCATAGTTTTGACAAAATTAGAGAATTCAATACCGTCGCCTTGCCCACTACCGATAAAGATCGAGTGGAATGGATTTGAACCGCAGTTTGCACTTTTGTAAGTAAGGACCCTACATAATTAACTCTTTGAATTCGGCTCTGAATAAACGGGAATCCCAAATAAATCAAAGCTTCATGAGTAATTTTTTAACTATTAAGAAGTGATCAAATCAAGCCGAAAAATAGGCTCAAGCAAGTCATTAAGTCTTCCACTAACGTTTTTTCTTGGTAAAATGACAGCTATAAGGAAAAGCAAGACACTTTAGATTAAATCATATCAACCTCCTCAACAACAACAGCAGCAGCAGCTAAAAGAAAAAAAAAAGCCTAGCTTTTCAACCAAGAAGAAAGTTATCTTCGCTGAAAAGGATATCGTTGATGATACTGGTGTTGATGAAGATAAGAAAAGATGTGGGACCTGGACCCCAGAGAAACAGTTGGTACTCTCACAAAAATATGCAGAGAAGAAGGTACTATAGGCTTGGGTTTATCATAGAAACTTCCTGATGAAGACATCCAAGTTTAAAAGTAATAGATACTAGCTTGGCTTCAAAAGATTCCCCAGGTTAGGGTAAAAATAAAGCAAGATACGAAACAAGATGGATAGACGGCATAAACAACAGTATGGAAAATACCAGCCCACCATCATAATTTCTACAAAATTTCATGTTTGAGAGATACATAGAAGATTTGCATACCTGAAGCCAACGCTTCTCAAGTGATATACAAGAAATTTATTTTAGAATAAATTGTAGCGTTCTCAATGTTTTTTTCTATATTTAATAGGTTGATAACATGGCTACGTTTCATCAACTAACCTAGACTACAAGGAAAAGAATAAAAATAAATATCTACCACATATACTTTATTTAAATTCATTTATGTTATTCTAATTATTTGGATACTGTCTGTTATTAATCATTATAATTAAAAACGGAAACACACTATTTGCCCTAAACAAATAATATCACAAAATATTCCAGTAATAGTAAAAATTGTATGTAGTTAAATTTTTATTTTATTGTATAGATACATGCGTTTTGAAAAAGGTTATTAAAAAAAAAAGAGAAAAATACTAAGCGAATTTTTTAAGTATAGATTGTAATAAAAAGAGTGAAGAAAAGGGGAAATATGTGTTTATATACGAATCAATAGAATTCCCCTCCAAAGACAAAAAAAAAAGATCTTGTTTATTGACCAGCCATCATAGCATCCATGGTCATATTACCCTCCATTTGTTCTCTAACAAACATTTCAAAGTATTGGAAGATAATCATAACACTCATCAAAATACCTGCACCAGATCCAATGGCACCAAAGATGTCAGAGACACCAGCAATAATAGCTAAAGAAGCTCCACCGAAACTAGCAGCAACAGGAATAACTCTTTGCAATTCCTTATACATGGAAGCATCACGGAAACCAGCAATGGCAAGTTGTTGATCCTTGAGAGTTTTAGCAACATCACGAGAAGTAGAGCCGGAAATATCAACCCAAGCCTTGGACAAATAAGCGCAAACAATGACGCTAATGCTAAGGTAAAGAGCAGTACGAACAGGGCTAAAGAGAGCTTCGGTCAAACTATGAGGGGCAGAGAGATAGTAAGCAATACCACCAACAGCAACAAGTTGATTAGATTCAGCAAGAGGTTCCCAAGCACCAAGAACGCGAATAAGAACATTGTCACCAAAAAAAGTGAAGAGAGTTTGAGAAATCAAAAAAATGTTTGCAAATAAAGCAGATTGGAGCATAACAGGCATGCTAGAAGTGTAAAAAAACTTGATGGGATAAGAACCACGTTGACCACGCATACGATTGGATTTGACAGGGAGCTCAACACGGAAGCCTTGAACATAAATGACAACACCAAAGGTAACAAGAGTAGCAATAAAGCTCATTACATTGGTAACATCATCACGATAAAAGGCATCCTTAAGAGCACGAACCTTATCCTTACGAGACATGATCAAACTGAAAAGGGAGACAAGAGCGCCTTCTCTTTCAGGACCACGAATGGTAGAAATGGTGGCAAAAGACATGGACTTCCAGAAAATGGATTGACAAACCTTGGCAGCAACGAAAATGTTAATACCAGAACCAAGACCATAACCCTTTTGCAATAATTCATCTAATAACATGGTGACAGCAGAAGCAAAAACGATTTGAAGAACTAAAAGACCACAACGAACGGCGCCAATTTCATTAGGATTACCATAAAGACCAGTGAAAACAAGGATAACAGCTTGACCAATTGAGATCAAAATGGCAAATACTATACACATATTAATAAATAACTGATCTCTGTATTCCTGCGGTCTCCTTCCCCCTCCCCTCAAATATATCTTTATCTTTCCAGTAACAAGATCTAATTTCTCTCATTCTAAAAAGATGCATTACAGTTTTTTTTTTACTTACATTTTTGAGCACCACAAAACAAAGCGCGGTCTTCCTTCAAACTGTAATCGACATGAATGACATTGGAAGCGGCCATTAATTGCATAATCATGCCAGATGTTAGGATGGGAAGAACACCCAATTCCATAAGAGTACCGCGGTTAGATGCAAGAACATCACGCAAAAAGTAAAGAGGATCAGACGAATCTTTAGAGATGATACCATAAAGAGGTAGTTGAGACATGACTAAATATGCGAAAAGTGCAACGACGGTATAAAGTAGTTTCTCATTGAAAGGAACCTATGCATTTTTATTAAGTTTTTTTCACACCTCTACTCATCATCTTGTTCTTATAATTTCTTTACCTTGCGAACAGGAGATTCGATTTCGGGAAGAGCTGCCATGAAAGGCTTCAAAACGTGAAGAACCCGGACTAGAACATTTGAATTTTTTTTCTTAATTATTAAAACTCTTTTTTATTTTGTTATATATACATTTATTTATATACTTACGACCCATATTTTTCTTCTAGTAATTTGTTTGACGCGAAATAGAAAAAGGAAAAAAAACCTTGAATGGAGTGGGAATTTTACTTATCGAAAATTTTATTTACCCAATCACTATAAAACTGAAATCTACAATACTATGAGCCGCTTGATTGGTGAAGAATCATTGTTCATAACACAAAATGCTCACTTTTAAGATCCAGCTCATATTATTGTGTGATATAAATTGATAACAGATGCATGTAAATCTTTAAAGCTTGGCTCTGTTCTTTTAGCAAGATAGATTTATAGATATCTAGTTTGATAGAATGAAATTTTGGTGCATTAGGAGGGGGGTTTTTTTTTAAATAAATACCGTGAATACGTTTATAGCTAATTGGTTGTATTACATAAACAAAAAGATAGCTTTGGAATCAGTCAGCCAACATTATTACCACAAAGACCTATCCTATTCAACTTGGTACTGAATACTAGCAGAGAAATCTTTCAGCTAGCATTATGTATACTTCAATATTTCACATCTAAGAGATTGCAGCGCGTATCATTTTTAATAAGCAATCTTTAGAAAAAAAATCTGTGTATGTACTACAGATGTTGAGCAATACTTGACACAAAAGCAGATTAAAATTGACTTACAAACACGTTGTAGATAATCCTTTAAGGTAGTATTTCGATGTAATTTTCGCTCAAAAAAGACGGTTTTAAAGGATTTTTCTGTCTACTTTTAAATACTTTTTGAATCGAAAATTTACTCCAAACCATATCTTAGATCGTATGGTACCTTGCTGTATTTTTTTCTCACATTTTTTGGGTCATGAAAAATTTCGTGAAACCTAGCCTCTAAACCTTTGTGAGTGTAAGGAAAAGTTGCTCCAAATCGCTATTTTCAAAATTTAACCTCAAAAACGGCACTTTTTATTATGCTTCTACTAAGTCAAAAATGATCAAAATTCTTCCTATTTTTTATGAAATGCTTTATTTTTCTACACCTTCTACTTGTTTTGGACTTTTTGCTCAAAAACTGTTATGATTAGTTTAGTAATTTATGATCGTTTTTCGGTGAAAAGCTTGGCTCAAATTACTACCTTCTGAAGCGAGATCAAAATCTGTACAAACGTTAATTAATACACTATACCTGATATATACTCTAGTTTTTGTGAAATCTACAAAAATGCGTTGCGAAATTTCAAAATCGACCTAATTTCCAAAACTTTCAAAGCTTCGACCAGCGGAATTTGAATATATTTTGGCTGGGAATTTGATGCACACACTAGTTTTAAAGAATTTTTGTAAATGTAATCAAGCATATGGTGCATTAGTTTGTTGTTTGGAAGAAAAATATAGCTTAAAGTATACATTGACGTTTTAGACTTAAAAAAAATCTGCCTAAAATAGCGAATCGAGGCGTTTCTTTGAAATTCAATTGAATTTTGATTCTAAGTTAATGTAATAACTAATACATTCTGTAAGAATAACTACTTTGTTTCTTTATATATCTACAGTAAATTAAATGCTAAAATTTGTTGTACTCGTATACAAATACAATAAAACATATTTGCCCTACCAAAACAGTTTTCTGGGCATCTTTAGGAATGTGGAAGTGGCTAATTAGACGCCGTTCAAATATCAATTAATGCGTGATTTTGTGAAACTAAGGCTTTCAAAATTGCACAATCCTTTATGACATAAAGCTAATTCCTGTTGAAAAGATAATGTCTAATTATTACATCTATATATAAAGTGATTTTGAGAATACTGCTCAAGCGCTATATTCTAGAAAAATGTCTATGATGTTTACTGGGAGAGTAAATAAAAGACTCCAGCACTCATAAAAAAAACCCTTAAAGAGTAAGAATGATTGAAGCTAGGTTTTACTAACGCAGATTGTCAGTTTGCTTCATAGCTTTATGTTTTCAAAAGAAGTCAATACAAGGAAAAAGTTCTCATTAATAACATTGTGTCCATGTGAAAGTTTGGTATGAAAAGAGTGCGATTAGTAGTATTATTATTTTTTGCCTAATTTCCTGGTATCCTATGACAAATAACCCGGTAAATTGAGTATTCTCAGGCTGCCAAATATGTCTTGAATGAATCACCAATTAAAAGTTTGGGAATTCGATATGTACAAAGGGGGATCGACAATATAAGTATATGAGAGCAACAATATGTGAAGTTTCGGGTTCCTACATTATTATATTATATGCCCGAAGTTAATTAGATGATGCGAACTCAGTTTTGAGAAACAACACATAAAATTGCGCTCTTTTGTGATTCAGCGAAATGAAATAATAATGAACAAATTAAAGAGGTGATTATTATATTTTTAAGCATGAGAGTGAGAAAAAGCTTAAATCTACATTATAATTCACTTGCTCAATTGGCACATTTTAGGACTATGCCGGTGGTAAAAAATAGCAAAACGAATTTAGAAAAGTTACAATTACATGTTCTTGTTTAAATTTTAGTGGCACCTTTATTAGCTCCTCGCTCAGATACTCTGAAAAGCATGGCTTGGAGCTGCCATTCCAATTTTATACATAGGATCTAACTAGTTTTATCATACATCTTTTGCTTAATATATATTTTTTTTTCATTTTATTATCATATACGGATTAATGAGATATTCCTACTGCAAACATTATATATATATATATATATATTATATTCAAATGAACACAACAAATTTGTAAAGAGAAACCTGTAACACCAACAAGTAAATTACTAGAATTACGAAAGAACGTAATAATAGAATCATAAGCACATAAAATTTGGCAAAAAATATTTAAGACATGGAAACACAACACATTTTGTATGCACTGCAACTAAAAAAAGCACTCGATATCTTTTTTTAAATATGTATAAATATAGCTTCTATATAATGGTATATTATTAAAGATAACTGTTAATACATAATGGTCAATGTGTACTTTCAGTTGAATTGCCCCCTAGTAATTTTATCAACTTTTAAAAGCTGGGAAAACGAAAGATTTTATCCCGTATGTTACATTTTCTCAGGGGAGATGAAAAAGGGAAACGGAAATTGTGGGGTAAAACGTATAAACAGCAGCAGCTGAGGCTTTTCTATTCCGTGCGACCAAACATTTATAAAGAACAATCTTACCGCTTTCTCAGTGGTAAAAAGATTATTATATAGGCACTAAAGAAGCCTATTTTTTTTTTTTTTGGTAATAACAAAGTAATTGGCTTCTTTTTCTCTTTACTTTTTCTTTTCTTTTTTTTTTTTTTTTTTTTTTTTTTACTTTTTCTCTCGATTTTATATAATACATAAATTGATGATATATAGTAACAGCAGTCTACAACATAATTAATTAGATATACACTTGATTTTGTACAAGTTATATTTATCAACTGAACATTAATTTACTGCTTATATAATCATCCCTCTCTCTCCTTTTTTTTCCATTTAATCAAATCAACAATATATGATTCAACTAACAGATCATGGAATCAACGTGGTGAATAATTTTAATCTCATCGGCATGTGGATAGCTGTGCTTGTATGTTGTAGAAATTTCACAGTTTGTTTCCATCAATATAAAAGAACTCAAGGAAAAATGTTAGTACAATCGATAAGAAAAGAAACACGCACACACATTTATTAAAACCATGTACATCATATAATATAGACATTTAGTTAACCTTGCACAAGTTTCAGTTTTTTTTATACACCGAGTTTTATACGGGGTGATCCCATTATTTGAAATCAAAACCTGTGCCTATTTTCCATTACTTGTTTCGTAAGTTGCATAAAAAAGCATATACAATATGAAGTTTTTTTTTTTTTTTAATATTCCTTGTATTTTATAGTCTATGGCATTTAAGTAAATATTATCTTTTCTATTGTTCTTGCCATGCTGTAACACAGTTTTTTTTTTTTTTTTTAAAAAAAAATAGCTTATATATTGTTTTACGTTGTCATGTTTATGAGATTGATTATATTAGAAATGGACAGATATTCTCGTTGGATCAAAATTGTTGGAGTTTTATTAATAACTTTGCGTGCTGCTGACTGGCCTTACGAATTGGCTTTCCATTCAATTACACAAAGAATGATGGACCAGGCACCTCAATCGGGTTCTCAATGTTGGGCAGAATGGTATGCAAAGCGTGAAAATTGATAATATTTGAATGTTAAACTAACAAATTCTCGGATTACTAGGGGCGCTGGTGTAATTATACTTAATTTCGTAGGCGATGCTCTTGCCAACCTATTCTTGAGTGGCATGTTTGTTAGAAGGTATAATCCATAATAGATTTATAATCTCTTTAACTCACATCAATATAATTTAGACTTTCTATTCACATCAATATGTCTAAAACTCTCATGAGCCATCAAAACAAAGTTATTGAGCGTATTGCTCGAAAATCATTGATTTGTTTAGCTTTTACATTTGTTGTAAATCTTGCAATGAATTTATTAAAAGTCACCATGTTTATAGGTGATCATTCTGATGTAAGATTTAGCAAAAATTAATTATAAACATACTAGTCTCTTAACTACTCAATTAGGCATTTACTGTTTATTTCGAAATTATTGAATCAACTCTTCTGGTTGAAGCCCTTCGAAATGATGGAAGCAATGGTAACACTCCTCATACATCCTTCTGTGAAAGCTGTCAAAAGGTACTTTTGTGTATAAAATTTATAGTTTACAGCAAAATCGTAACTTTTTTTATATAAATATAAAGGAAATAAGTCATAGTGGCACGGAAAGATCGCCAAACAACGATGAACATCACAACAGCCAGATGTTAGTTAGATCTTTCCATAAAAATGTCGATAACAAAGATAGATACAATAGCACATATACTGATAATACAACGTACCTCGAGCAAGAACATGCTATGCACAGAATTTCCTCGATAGAACCAGCATTATTTTTTGATTCAAGAAACCCTACTTCATTTTCAAATTCAATGAGATACAGTGGTGGGCCTTCTACATCTTCAACATTGCAAAATAGAGCAACAATGTCTTTAACAGATGCTCCACTTCCTTCGCCTCCAATGGGGAAATCATTTTCGTATTCAAATAAAGATGTGTTTGTCATGACAACACAACTACAACCACCACCTGTAGAGAAATCTGTAACACCTCGAGTATCGTCCTCAATTTTAACATCTACAACTGACTCCAATGACAGCAATTCAGACAAATCATCATATTGGCGAGATAAATAACTGATATTTAGACTATTTTTTATATGTATATTTAATTATTCTCGAGTGGTGTTTTTATATATTTGTTTGCTGGATCATTTATTTATAGATTACTTACACACACACATACACATACACACACATTTTTTTACTTGTATTATTTCTGTATACTAATTTATTAATATAATAAAAAGAAAGATGAAAGAAGAAGAAAATAAATACTATTAAATCTGTAGCAATTTGTCTCAATATCATGTACAAATGTTAATGATCACACCCATATACGATATAGTATGTATTTTGTAATATCCTATATTACCAAATTTTAATACTTTCCCACAAAAAATACCCGAACAAACATTTCTAATTTTTGTTGCAGTACAGTTTGAACCATACAGCAGTTTATGAATAATTCATATTTTGATGTTGATGTGGTCAAAGGATTCATAAATATATCACAATCTAGAACCGAGTTTCTAGAAAAGATACACCGTATTTAAATCAAGTTAGATACAGAGGCAGTTTTTTGTTAAGATTAGCAAAAATACTTTTTTTTTTTTTTTTTTTTTTTTTTTTGCCATCATTTCTCTTATATATATTTGCAAACTATATAAAGCAAATCTATTTTATTCTACAAGCCATCACCCTTTTACTTAACTATTTAAGAACCTCTTGATTCTACACATACTTTCTATTGAATACATAGGAAGACATCCAATTCTTCGCCTAGAATACCAGGTAAAACCACTCCAAACTTTAGTCATTGTCCATTAAGATGTTTACTATCCCAAATATATATATATAATTTTATTTTTTTATCCAAAATTTATATAGATACAAACACAAATTGAAGCCAGAGAGAAGACTGTACTAAAGAGTTTGTTTCTCATTCTGGTGCCAAGCCTAACCCTCCCCCTCCCCTTTTTGGCGCATCAAAACAAAAGGCTGCTATTAGTTTAACTACTAATACACAGTTACCACCATGTGTATTCTAAATACATTAAATGTAAATAATATATACTTATTTATTTTAAATCAATAACAATGAGCTAGTCTTTTGTTTTCATATCCCTCTATATTCATCCTCCTTTGTTGTTGATTTCATTTATATCTTTTTTACTTAAATTTTAATTTTTAAAAATATGAATACTTTTACAAATAGAGTGTATATACAGTATCCTTATGTCATAATCTTTACGTTCATTTATGATATATTTTTAGCAAAATTGAAGATTTAGTGGATAAAAATCGCTGCATGGGTTAGCTTTTTGTGAAAAAAAAAACTTTATGGTGTCTATGTAGCCTTTGTGATTTATTGAAAGATGCCAGGCTTTTTATATCTAATACATTTAAGCAACAAGCCAGCTACTCCTAATTTTACAGTGCCACAATTTGTGAAAAAAAGCAAAACTACAGTAAAATGATAGTAAATAACAACTAAATAATATCAGCGTGCTACCAAGCAATGCATTCGGTCCTTGAGAACATTTTGTAGCTACATTTGCATAGCTTGAATGTTGTGTTTCCAGTTTCCCAAGCCCCATAAAAACACAAACTGCAGTTTTCTAGCTTTTTCAGGAAAGTTGTTTTTCAAAATCGGAGCGTGCATTATTTAAGCGTGCCACAGATACATGAATACCACCATTAGATGACAAAGATATACAAAAATATATTAAATTTTACAAGATGTGTATACTGTGCATATTGAAACATTTATAGCCACTTCAAGTTGAACTTTTTCGCTTAAAAAAAAAAGACAAAAAAAAAAGAGTCATTTGACGTTTTAGGCTTTTTTTTTACTTTTCTGATATACTGGGGAAAGGATAAAAAAAATTGAAACAACGTAAGCTTAAGAGGATTTTAACCGTAGGAATATACGCTTAGTTACAAGACAAAAAAAAACAAGACATACTATGTTGAAAATCTCAAAAATACAACTGTATTTTTTTCATTATATTTATAAAAATGATTAGGCCAAAAATAAGGTTTACAAATTAAACTATAGATTTTTTTTAGAGTTCAGACACCTTTTGCTGTTTTGTTATTTCCTAGATCAAAATGAGTGTGTTTATTAATTTTATTAATAAATACTTGAATAGGATCTTATCATTTTGATACAACATAAATCTGGTAATATCGCTATTCAGCTATTTTATTTTCTAATGTATCATGTTGTCCCACCAATAAAGATTTATGACAAATTGCTCTCACGATATAACAAACGTTTCAACAAACACACAAAGTAAGTGACAAAAAGAAAGAAACGCCGTTAAACCGTGAGCTAAAACATGCCACATGATAACTTATTTCAATAATGGTACTTTCCTTTTTTACCTTGTAACAACCATATGGCTACTTTAAGTTGTCTTGGAAATAATTTATGTGCCCCTGATTGTTACAATTGCACATGACGACCAAAATGTTTGATCTGCCATATAAAAACATAAAGATATCTATACTTTATGAAATTTAATCTGCACCAATAACCAACCATCAAATAGAAATTGTTACACATATATACACACACACACTCTCTCTCTCTCTCTCTGATAACGTTATTACGATTATCTAATGAGTGCCCGCTCTTTTTACCTTCAAGATTGAATGAGCCTACATACTTGAGTGTTACCATCTGAAAAACTCTTCCGTATAATTAAAGGAATACCCGAATTTCTCTTTGGATTCAAGTGTCACCATCTGTATATAGTTTATTCTAAATAATGATTCATAGAATCGTTAACATTTTATTCTATTTATTTATTTTTCTTGGTTGACGTACTTTGTAAATAATATTTGAGCAAATAAGCTTTTTATTGTTTCAAACCCTTTTTTACTTTTGATCGATTATATAAAAAGAAAAAAACGAAGAAAAAAAAGCCAAATTTTCATTTGACACACTACTTTGAATATTAAATTTAAAATCACGCACTTTGTGGAGTAGTATAATACCAATTAATCATTGCAATTTCTTTTGTTGGCTGTAAATTATAATTCTATTTAAGCTTTCGCAAGAGGAAAAAAACTTTATAAAGGTCATTAGATAATGTTCAAAAACAATTACTTACACTAGCTCATTTTAACTTTAAAATCACTTGCTATAAAATTCTTTAAAGGCGGACCCTTTAAATCAATTGAACCTATGATGAATGTTGATGACTTTTTTATTTATTAAACAATGACGCTTATCAAGCAATAGATTGAAATATATTTTTTCACTTGAACTATAGTTTACAGCATGTATTTATTCCGCAATTAATGCCTAGTAATGGTACTAGAAGAATGGGACCAATTAATTATAGGATTACATGATGGGATTCGGTCTTGAAAGCCCATTGCCGGGGTTAGAATGATTGGCTATTGAAATATTATTTGTACTCAATTATCAAGGTTCACGATTGCGTGCTTTGACGTCTTGTTGCGAAACATCATAGAGATCAGTAACACAACGTATAAATTCGAGTATTTGCTTAATACTACTTAAATAGACTTTTTTTTTTTTTTTTTTTCATTTATATATAAAGCATTCTTCTTCTTTTTCTTTTCTATAATTACTTTTTCTTTTTTTATTTATACATACAGTTTTATACAATTTTACCTAAATTAATTTACAAATTCAGCATTTAGATATAGAAAATTAGAAATGCCAAATAGTCCAATTGTATTAGATTATGAGAATATCTCATATAAAAAAGAATTTAAACAATTTTCTTATGGCGTACCGAAATATATCAAGCATTATTTTTCGAATTTACTACCAATCGTTTATTGGATTCATCGATATAATTTAACTTGGTTAATATCAGATATTATTGCAGGTAAATTTCATTCTTTTTGTTTGTAACTTGAATTAAATGATGTATTAAATGAACTATTAAAATCTTCAGGTGTTACTGTTGGTATTGTTGCCGTTCCTCAAGGCATGGGATACGCTAAAATTGCAAATTTAAGTCCTGTAAGTTTTTTTTTACTTGTTACATGTAAAGCACATTCCTAACAAAAACAATTAGCAATACGGATTATATTCTTCATTTGTCGGTTTATGTCTTTATTGTTTCTTTGGTACATCTAAAGACATTAGTATCGGTCCTACAGCTGTGATGTCTCTTTTAGTCGGTCAAACAGTAGCAAATGTTACAGCATCTGGTCAATATACAGCTCCTCAAGTTGCAGTAGTTTTATCGTTATTTGGTGGCTTCATTACTTTATTTATGGGCCTCGTTCGTCTCGGTATTTTAGTTGATTTCATTCCAGGTCCTGCCATCGCAGGTTTTATGACAGGCAGTAGTATCACTATATCCGTAGGTCAATGGCCCAAATTATTTGGCATGAAATCTGTCAATACACACGATTCCGCATACCTCATCTTTGGAAACTTTTTCAAATACTTGCCAGAAACTAAATTAGATGCTGCCTTCGGTATCATTGGTCTTGTATGGCTTTATTCTGTTAGATTTGGTACCGGTTACTTGACCAAGAAATATCCCAAACATGAAAAAATTTTCTTTTTTGCTAATATCATGCGTAATGGTGTCCTCGTTATTTTTGGTACCTTGATTGCTTTCTTGATAAATATCGGTAGAGATACAAGTCCAATTAGTATTTTAAAGACTGTACCATCTGGTTTTACTGCTATGGGTGTTCCAAATGTTGATGTAAATCTTCTTTCTGAAGTTGCTGGTACACTTCCATCTGTTGTTATCATTCTGATTTTAGAACATGTTGCTATTGCAAAATCATTTGGTCGTATTAACAATTACAAGATTGATGCTGATCAAGAGATTATTGCTATTGGTGCTGCTAACGTTATTGGTAGTTTCTTTGGTAAATATTTAAATTTTTATTATGTATATTTATGTACATATTCTAAAACTTGGAATAATTATAATAGGTGCATATCCTAATACCGGCTCTTTTTCAAGAACTGCAATTACTGCACGTAGTGGTGCTAGAACTCCTATGAGCGGTGTATTCTCGGCGCTCGTTGTACTCCTTTGCTTATATGCCTTGACACCTGCATTCTATTATATCCCAGATGCTATTTTATCTGCCATTATTATCCATGCGGTTGCAGACCTTGTTTCTGGTCCCACATTTTTGCGTCAATTATATAGAGTAAATCTCTTTGAACTCTTTACATTTGTAGCTGCTGTCTTAATTACCTTTTTTACTTCGGTTGAATACGGTATTTACGTTTCTGTTATTTTGTCCATTGCTGCATTACTTCTTCGTATTGCTCGTCCTCGTTATTCTGTATTAGGCCGTATTCCTGTTCAACCATCTACCAGCTATTATGACCCTAAAGATCCTCATAGCGAAAAAGGTGTTGTTATCATTGATACTCAACAAAAAGAAAGTGATAGTACAACTACAAATCAAAATGAAAATATTCAGTATATCTACGTTAAACAAGATCATCAGACTCTTCATCATTTGGTAGAATCTCCTCCTGCTGGTGTAGTCATCTTCCGTTTTGATGAATCTCTTACATATCCTAATGCTAGTTACATTTCAGACAAAATTATGCATTACATTCAGGATAACTTCAATTCAGGTACTCCTGCTCCTACTACCAAAGGTGAAAGAGCATGGAATGATCGTCGTCCATTAGCCAAGAAGACTCGTCCTGTCTCTATTGCTAATGAAAAAGATAACGATGCTGCTTCATCTGTCGCTAATAACGACAATAATGATGATCAAGCTGCTGGCCATAACGATGAACAAGAGTTACCCAAGCTTCGTGCTATCGTCTTGGATTGTTCAGCTATCAATCATTTGGATTCTACTGGTGTGCAGACTTTGCTCGATCTTAAACTCACCATCAATCGTTTTGCTGGTTATGAAGTTGAATGGCATTTTGCTGCTATTGCCACACCTGCTATCCGTAGTGCTCTTATCACTGGTGGTTTTGGAAGCCAAGCAGGTCGCGGTCCTCGTACGGGTGAGTTATTACCCGTTGTTCCCGTCTATCGTGATGGACCCCAATGCGACGTTAATAACAAGGACGAAAAACTTAACAGTGGCGTTGAAGTAAATAATTCCTCTTCGTCAAATTCTTCTAATGGATCCACAGACATGACCAACCTTTCTTTAAACGAGAAAATGGATAATGAAATGGATCTTTCCATTGGTAAAATGCCTTCCATTAAATCTCATCATGAATACGAACAACATCCTGCTAGTATTTCCAACTGTAGTCGCATGTCTTATGTGATTAATATAGATGGTGAAGGCCAAGTCGAGTATTATCCTCGTTTAGATCGTGGTCTTCCTATTGATCGTTACCCATTCTTTCATTGGGATTTGGAAGATGCTGTTCGTGCTGCTTCATATACCCTAAAGAGAGAGCCTAATTCCTCTTAAATATAACTTTGTTTCCCTTTTTCCTTTTGTATTATATTCTCTTATTCCCTATCTATATTTATTACAACAAGTTTATTCCAATTTTGGTATATCATTTACATACTTTAATAAACCTTTATTTTATATATATAACATATTATGATATAATCTATCCAATTGGGAGGAAACTATAATTAGCATCATCTACTGTATGCATATTACGACCTAAATTAGCCAAAATAGCGTCATCTATTTTACTACATATTATTAATTACCAAGTGCTTGGGTCAACAAGTAAGGAAGTTCATTGAGAAAAGCTGCAATCCTACAAATAGATATCGCATTATCAAGGCTAATAATTATCCGGCTACTTTGATTTCAATGTCATTTCATTATGAATTGCCAATGCGCCTAGTGCTTTGACTTTTATGGACAATCATCGATCGCTCATACAGTATATCATTGCCTTGATTGAAAAATTTGATCTACTGAGATATTTCGCTTATTATTCTAATTTCTTTCACTGTAACTTTAATTGTTAGTTGTGCATTAGTTTTTAATTTCAAGTTTACTAGAATATCATGATTATATTTAGCAAATGCAAAAGAGAGGTATATGGCAATTTAAATTATAGCTTTCAATATCATAAAATATTTAAATAATTATACACGATATAATTTAGCAGCATTAGCGTTCTTTTTCTACGGATGAAAACATTCTACGCAAATTATTCATTAACCAATAAGTTACTTAAAAAGTAGTTGCAGGATATACAATCTCATTAATTGGTTTTGACTTCTTCAAAAAATACTATATATTCATAAAAATGATTAGGACAACCTTAATAAAGCTAATAATTTTTTGCCCTCTAAGCATATATTGAAAATATAAAATTTGAATATTTGGCAACAATAATTCTAACCGATCGCTAATGCCTTTGTTTACAAAATAATCCATCAATGTAAGCTTTTATTGCTTACAAAAATTATTAAATTTTTAAACGCTGGCATTTTTTTATACTATTTGTCGTCATGTTTAGAAATCGATTTTATTTTTGAGTCGAAACACACAGTAAACTGTGAATGTTGTTGTCTTTTGAAATAATTGTGCCAAAAATGTTTACCTACTCTCATTCAAGGTTGAAAGTTACTAGGATTGTGAATCGTCCAAAAAGGGTTTTTGTTGTCAAGTAGGTTTTTGTTGCCAAGTAGGTTTTTGTTGATATCAGATGGTTTTTAAATGGTTTTTGAACTTCTCGTCCAATATTGAGTTAAATTACATTAAGTCTCCAGAGATTATGTACCCTCTCTTAAAATTCATTAATATCTGTTACCTGTTTAAAAATAGAAGATTTAATAACACAATATAGGTGCACTTGCTCATCATTGACCAAAATGATCTAAAATTGATTGAAAAAAATTGTACATCAAAATTAAGGTGTTACTTTTTGTAACCAAAAAATAAATTCTATTGGAAGTTACTCTGCCGTTTTGTTTCACCAAAACATATTGATTTTTCATCAAGATAACCAAAATAATAGTTCACATTATTACAGCTTAAAACCTATCATAAGTGAGCCCCAAAATCGATTTGACAAATCGATCCGAAAATGATTCAAAAAATAAAACTGTTCAATGGCTCATAAACTGTAAAGTACTTTGAGCTAGTATATTAAATAATCTTTGATTTATCAAAAGGTAAATGTATAAAATTATTCAAATGAAAAAGTACCGTTTTATTATGAGTTTATAGAGAGGGTTTATATACTAATTGGATGAGTGAATTAAATGTGAATGATAATATAATTAGAATGAACATGTGGATATTATGTGCATATAATAGAATCATGCTTCTATAGTCCCATAGTAGCATGATGATAACCGCATGGAATGCAACATTGTATGATTTGCATGTCAAACATCATGGTTTGACAAATGCTCTAAACTAGTAATTCGATAATTCCTAATTCTGATAGATCAATCTTTATACAGTTTTAAATTTTGCATCTACCTAAAAAAAATTTGGGCAAATGTTTCACATTAAATTTTGCGTAAAATGCTATTGAAATTTTAGAGGTTTTTTTGAAGATACACACCACTTTTTATAGGCATGTTTCGAACTTAAGTTACTGATGAAAGTTAAAACAAAATTATCTATTGATCTAGCTATCGACAAACTTTTTAGCTACATATTTACAGAGATAACAAGATTTTTATTATTATTTTTTTTTTCAAATTCAAATTATGAAACGGGTAAATACAGGTCTTTTTTGGAGCAAAATCAAAAATTTAATTTTTGCAAATTGTTGATGATAGCTTTACAAAAACCTAAACTGGATATGATATAGTTTGATGAGTTCCATGACATAAACATAAACATAAAAAGGGTGCTGGTTGATATAACTATATAGCGAATGTTATGTCAAGATACATCATAGGTCTCACATCCAAGGTCTCAGTCTATAATTGGTGTTATAGTAGATCAATGCATCTGTATTGATCTACATCATATTCTTAGATAGTAAAACCCTTGTAATAGTTATAATAATGAGTGTGTATAAATACATCCAAAGGATGTATCGTTAATAAAAGTGTAATATTTTGGCAAGATTATTCTTACAGATTCTTTTGACATTTCAGCGAATATCCTGTAATTTACTACAAAAAGGTCAAAAAAGGAAGTGAAAACAAAAAGTACGGCAACTTTTTATATTTAGATATACTATAGAGCACTTTAAAATAAGTAAATTTCACAATAAGCAAGTATCCATATATTTTAATTTTTTGCAGAGGTATTACGGCCCAAAGTTTGGTTACTTAAAGTAGAAGATGGTAGTGTCGTATAATGATCGGATTTGAGACAATATACTTAGAAAAGGTTACAATTAAAAGAATCTGTAATTGATTAGTTCTTCAACCATACAATAAAAACAAAATAGCGTTTATTTAGATATAAAAGTATTTCCTTTTATAATGATTTAGTGTTGAGTTCCTGAGATACAATTAAGAGCGATATTGAACTATTAGATCTGTTTGAGAGTAATTTATGGATTGATGTTAAGCAATCATAATTAAGCCGTGATTGTAGAGCTTGTGAATTGCCTTGTTTCAATGCTACGCTTGTTGTGCCTGAATTGTGATTTGATATATCTTGATATCTACTTGAATGATTAACCGCTGAGGTTAAAGAGTATGGTGTCATGATTTGAGTGGTCCGAGCCTTTCGGTTAATTGATTGAGAAATAATAAACTAGGCGTTTCTTATATCCGATTCTAGGCTTGTTCTTTCATATTCTAAATAGTAATCAACGGATTGTATAAACTATTGATTGGTTATGGAAAGCGACGATAAAGTATGACACTTGGTGGAATACAACATATCCTGTAAGTTAGTATATAAATCCTCTCTACTATAAGCTCATAATAAAGCGGTACTTTTTCATATTGAATAATTGTATACGTTTACCTTTTGATAATTAGCATTCTTTTTAATTGTACTCTTTTTTAAGTATATTTTCGCTAGATCAATTGTTATACGACACATTTGAAGTACAGCACATACAAATTTTTATAAACATATTTTACACTACTATTGGAAAAAACGCGAAAATAGCAATTTTAAAACTTACAGTTATTTATTTCTTTACATAAAATTGTTATAAAGTTATATCTTTTCAATAACATCTTCACGTAAATCAATTTCTGCGGCGATTGTCATAGTATTTTTTCAGAAAAGTTGTAGTTTATATCTCATTTTACACCTTTTCCCCGTGATGTTAAGTTTAAAAAACAGGGACAATGGGCAGCAAAAATTATTTATTGTTTGAGCTATTGATTAACTTTTTAGCTACAGTTTGCTAAGAGAAAAAGAAATTTTTATCGATGTTTTTCTAATTTTTAATTTGGGATGAGTAAATGCTGAATACAGAATACCCATACCAATGAGAAGATACTTTTTTGTATATTCATTTTTGAGGATATCTCCTTGAAAACCAATGTTCTAAAAAAAGCTAAAAAGGGTAAGGCAAATGTAATGTCTCAAGTTACAAGTTATACAGGAGTGAAGAAACTGCATGAGTTGTTTCAATTAAGTAATCATATAAATACTTAAGTCAAAACGAATATTAAACCTTAGTGAAAATATCTGTTTTTGTCATAGAACAGCAATTGTTACTATAGTAAAAATTTATATATTTGAATCACAATTTAAATGTCAATTTCGTGTAAATAAATTTGACATCTTGTACAATATCATCAATTATATAGAAAGAGATAATCAATGAACTTGTTAATAAAGAAGTCCATAAATTTTTATTATGTTTATTAAGCAAGTCCTTAAATTTTTATATTCACAAAGAACCAAAATAACTGTTCTACTTTCCAGTCTACATTATCCATCAACTCATTCAATTAATCTTTCTAGTCATTCATTGGTCAACATCAATGATCCATCTCTTGTATTCTCCCCATTCCTTTAGTTTAGACAATTAATATAAATAGCAAAGTATTCCAGTTAGCCATTAATAATCTTATCTTATTTTAAAAGAATAAACAACATCTTATATATTATTTTACAAGTGTTTTTATTTTCATTTTTTCACAGTTTTACCCTTTCTTCATTATTTCAATACTTTTACTTATGCAGTAAATAACGAAGTTGTTTACTAAAATAAAAAAATAAAAAAATAAAAGCGGTAGAAATACAACTATAATCAGCTAAAGTTTCTTTTTTACGAAAGATTGCTACTACGGCAAGAGATTATACTAATCTCCAAGCTGAAAATATGTACTGAATCATTTAATAAAAATAACAAGAAACGTTATAAAATGAAACAGGACACTAAAAATAAAGAACTATGTTTAAAGATGAAAAACATCTCTTTTATATCCAAACTTCTTTGATTATGACCAATCTAAATAAGTATATCTTTATATATCAAATCAAACCTATATGATACAATAATTCCACATTCCACGATATTAACTAAGGTTTTTAGCATATTACACAGCAATACAGAACATGTCTTAATAAACTGTGACATGATCTTATTAGCCAAGGTGCCTACACAGAACTGTGGAAGCAACAAGAATTTCTGAAGATTAAATATAATTGAAAAAGTATGAGGGTATTTATAGTGATTTAGAGAACTTGTGTGCCATCAGACTTGAATAGAATAATTTTTTAATTTTGAGTTATTGTTATTGATATCATATTTAAGGGATAAATCATGCAAAGCATCGACCATAAAGGGTTATATGTCAAGTGTGAAAATGTGGGCCATTTGGGAGCTATTGACTATAGCCATATCTATTTAGGTAGCCCTGATTTTAAGGGTGAACTATATGTGTGTTTAAAATCTTATTTATTGGTAGTGTAACTAGTAACTATAGTACAGGGGAATAGTTGACGAAACCTAATATTTTTATTATTGTTATTCATTGAATTGGATAAAATACTTCTTGATATATATGCTATTTGTGTAATTAATTGCACTGTGTGATCAAGAGTGCTATCGTTCACTCGACATGTATTAGTTTAAAAGTATTTTGTGTTTTTTTGCATGCGTTTCTTATTGTGTTCACTTTGAGTATCTGTTTATTATTGCTACACTATAATATTTCAAGTGGCATGAACTCTGTGAGTGATAATTGTAAATTGAGTTGTTATATGATTATCAAGCTATTAAGTATGTAATTCCACTGCAACTTAAATAAATTTATTAAAACACAATCCTTTGATATTACTTGGTATTGCTTGTCCAATATTAATCCCAATTAATAAATAGTAAGTGTTGACCAAAGCAATAATGATCAATACTGTCGGTTTTTTGCCTATTATTTATGTTAAATATCAACTCAATTCCATATTGAATCTGACATCCAAATGGAATTGAAATAGTATAAATACTTTTAGAAACCAGGACCTGATGGCTCCTGGCTTCCTTTTTAACTTAATAATAAAGACCCTACGTTCTCCGTGATATAATCACTTGTAGTCTTCTTTATTTTATTGTATTGGAAATAATCGTTATTTACTTATAACTCTCAAATACATTATAATTTATCGAGACTTGTATAAAATAAATTCAACGTAAAAAGTACCGTTTATTAAGAATTACGATGGATTGAATAGGGGTTTATATAGTTATTGGATATTTGTGATAAGATCTAATGGACAGGGATCCATTAGAAATAATAGTATAAAGGATTATTAATTGACAAATATGTATATATGTAATATGTTACGTTTTAGTAACAGTATTGCTATAAGCTATGTTTCATTGTTAGTTCCTGATAGACAGGAACCAGTTACGGAACAATGGAATATCCTAGATCTGTCAAAGATTTTCTAATTTTGGAATGTTGTAATTCTGATAGATCACATTAGTAAAACCAACGTCCATCACATAGTACATAGTACTCATTACAACGAAGCTCAAAACGAGGTCTATGATATAAATGCAAGACAAATATTGCTAAATATAACGAATTCTTTGAAATCTGCTACAAAAATATCAAAAAGATGAAATAAAGAAAAAGCCTCCAGATTTTTTTTTGTACTTAAATATGTTATAGAGCATTTCAAAACAAGTAAGTTTTAATATTAAAAGGTGTTAGGTGTTAGTATAGCTTGATTTTTTGCAGAGATGTAAAGGCTCAAAATCTTTAACTTTTAGCTTTTAAATATCTGCAAAAGTCTGAAACATTAGCAATAAAAAAGTTATACTGTCTGCTAGAGATAGGATATTTGTGGATACTTGTTTTTAGATTAAGGTTGAACATCTCAAGTATATCAGTATATAAGTTTTTCGCGGTTTTGTTTAGCGAAAAAAAAAAGTTGAGCAGAAATGAAAAGAGAAGTTCAGTTTTCAAAGAAAAAACAATAGGGCTTGTTCTTAAGTCTTTCATGAGATATAGAATAAATTTAAGAATAGTTAGTATAGTACGACCAATTTACATCTATTTTGCCGTGATCAAAGGATATCGTGGACTTATGTCATATGAGTTTACTCGTATAAAAGATGGTACGCACTCAATTTGACGGTTATCAATTTTGAAAATAGTAATAGGATTTTCTGTGTAAATGAATATTCATGTCTCACTGATGCATGACATAATTCCCCTGAACTCTAATTCGTAATCTGTCAAATTACACATACCAAATCAAGAACTGTTATAATTTTTTATTACTGCAAATTAAATATTAGTTATAGGTAATAAATGTGGTGTGCCAATATAAATGATGATAAGGAAAAGCGAGAAAATATGATGAAAAAAGGAGCAAAAAGGGTTCAGAAAGAATAACAGATAAACGAGACAAACTAAAAAAGAAAAGGATTTGGTATTATTTCTTTGATTTGTTTCTATATATATATAATATGTATAAAATTCGTTGCAAGCTTTTTTTTCCAATCAATCAATCATTGAAATGTGTTTGTGTGTATATCAGGGAGTGTGGTGTGTGTTACAGCAAGTGCGACGAGGAGATTTTGTTGGTCTATAATATAAATGTGTTTGTGAGGTAAAATAATAATCTATGGGGAAGAAGGAGGGAAATTGTGCTGGCTTGACCCTAATGATCCAATGCGAAACACGCCTTGTTGTTGCTGCTGTTGTTGCAATTGAGTCTGTTGTTGTTGTTGTTGTTGTTGCTGGGGTTGCTGTGATTTGTCATCAATGGAATGTCTTCTTTGACGTTTTGTGATGGTCTGAGGGCCCCAACGAGATGTAGCAAATGTAATTGGTCTACCACCAGAGCCTCCACCACTTTGTTGTGTTGTAGGTGCGATATTGACCATATTCCCAGATCCAGAGGCTCTTTTGTACATTAATCCTTGCGCTGTATTCAAATTAGAACCCATTGTGGGCATGGGGCTCTGTTGTAAAAATGGATTGGGTTTCTTTCCTCCGTTAATATTCATTCCCATATTGTTACTAGTTGTATTTGTATTGGCTTTCTGTGTTGCCACAGTGGTGTTTGAGTTACCGCTACGATTTCTCTTCTTGATCACATCCGTTTTAAGACTTAAGGGTCGAACAACACCATGCAATTTCAAAAATAATCCACATGCATTACATAAAGGCTGTCCCTCGGGATTACGGCGCCATAATGGTGTGGTTGTTGTGCTACAATTAGTACATTTCGTGTTGGAAGCGCCGCTACTGTTGCTGCTACTACTGCTGTTGTTGCTACTCACTGTGTTGTTATCTTTCTTGCTGTTGAGAGGAGTTTCCTCTAAAGATGTCTTATCTTGATTAGCTTGCTGTTTCGGACTGGAGCTTAAAGTTTCTAAATTGGTTGGGGATCCGACAATCGATGAGGATGATGATTGTTCATTTAATCGAGAAAGTGGATTGTTGTTGTTTCCAAATGATGTACTCAAAGGTGAAGCATTACCAGGTGAATGTCCATTTGGTGTCAATAGAGCTTCTATAAAAAAATAGGTTAATTGATCAGTTTATACTTTCTATCTATATTTGTTCCGTACCTTGGGACTGGGGTAGTGGGAAACTAGTTGACAAATGAGAGGTAGCCGGAGCTTCATTGGAATTATTGATGATTAACAAATTTCCGTTATTGGAAGTATTTGTAGTAGGTACATTTGAGGGCGATGTGCCAGCAACCGCCACAGCTGCTGCTGCTGCAGCGGCAGCAGCAGTATTTCCATTTACATAATACATGGTTAATAAATCTTCAAAGCTCATAGCACCTGCATTGTTACCCTGTGCTGGGGAATAAGCAACGGGGGATGGTGTATTTTCATTGGGTGTAGATGCAAAAAACGCAGCTTGTTGAGATTCAGGTAAAGTAGACCCTAATTGAGGGAATAAACCAGAAGCTGTTGGACTTTGCTGTTGTTGTTGTTGTTGTTGCTGTTGTTGTTGATTGAGAAAGTGGTTTTGCATGCTATTACCATTATTGTTATGATAGCTAGGTACAGATTGACTAAAATAGTTGAAGTGTGTTGATTCCATTGATGTTGAAGGGTGAAATGTTGAAGCAGTTGATAATGGTGAAATTGTTGAATCACGATAATCTTCGGACATGTCCATATCTGCAGGAATGGTTATACTATTGGTACCATAAATGTTGGAAAACATATTTTGCTGCAAAAGTGATAATATAAATTAAGTTATTAAATCCTAGTCCTACCCCTAGCCCTTTAAAAACTTACATTATTATTATTATTATTATTATTATTGCCTCCATTACTAGCATTGCTACTGGTGCTGTTATGTCTATTGTTATTATTGTTATTGATATTGAGGCTGCTACTACTACTATTCAAACTAGTCATATGCAAATTAGCTGGAGTAGATGCTCTCGCAGAGCCATAGATCATGACATTTCTCTTTTGCTCATGAAGTTGTTGTACTTGATGATGATATTGTTGCTGTTGTTGTTGCTGTTGATATTGTAATTGCTGCTGCTGCTGCTGTTGCTGTTGTTGTTGTTGTTGTTGTTGTTGTTGTTGTTGTTGTTGTTGTTGTTGTTGTTGTTGTTGTTGTTGTTGTTGTTGTTGTTGTTGATGGTTATGTGATAAATTGTTATGTTGATGAGACATCGCATTACCCATAAAATCCAGCATATAAGGAGGAGCAGATGAAGAGAGTAAAGTAGTTGTATCGTCGGGTGCAGGAGGAGAAATAGCATTGTCTTCCATTTCATCGTCTTGTTGCTCGTACTTAATTTTGTCTTTCTCTGCAGCTTCTGCAGCTTCAGCTTCGGCTTTTTTCTTTTTATTTAATGTCATAGCCATCATTCGCCAAGTTAAATTTTCCAATCTCGAACCATTAGGCAATGTATCTTTTGCTTTTGTATATAATCTCCAAACTTGTGTGGCTAAAGGATCTTCCTTTTTGCCCTTTTTATCATCTTCAGCATCACTTTCTTCCTCATCGCTATCTTCAATCATTGCTTTTGGTTTTCTAGGAGGAAATAAGGAATCTGATAACAAAGCAGCTGTAACAGCAGGAGGAGTTTTCGGTGATAAAGCGGCTGCAGTTCTATCCAAAGCACCCTTCTTCTTCAATTCACTTAGTTGAAGTTCTGAATAATTTTTCTTTGAATCTGACGAGTCAAACGTTGAATTTTGCATAACTCAATTGTATATAAATATCAGGATGTTGTCGATAATATGTGTAGTTTTATATATAATTAATTTGTTGCTAGGTTATAGTTTTTTTTTCTAAAAAAAATTATAAAAAAGGAAGAAAAAAAAGAGAAAAAAAGAAAACCCACACAGAAGAAACATATTATTTGTAATAACCAATCATGGTTTACATCGTTAGTTAAAATAATAGATATATATTTTTTATTTTAATTGAATTATAGAATTTACAGCACACCTAAACACAAATTGAAAGATATTAAAGCTCATTTACGAAAAAAAAAAAAAAAAAAAAAAAAAAAATAGTAAAACTTACATCCAAATTCGAGTTTTGTACAATTTAAATAATTCCCTTACTAACTCTCGGAAATCAACCCTCTTTTCAGCAACAAAGTAAAAAGTAAGTTTGCGTCTATCCCTGTGAAAAGAGTTTTAAAAAACCAACATCTCCAAACCGTTCCCCTTAATTCTCATACCATTGATATTCCGCATCAACAACTTGCATGTTGAGCTTCTTTTGCTTGATCTTTGATTGACAAACCATCAATGCTTTAGCTTCATCTTGTCCTTTTGCCATTAGCAATGTGATTTCATCAGATCTTGCTTGTCTAAATATGCATTTTACATATATTTCATTGGGTAAATACTTTTTCTTTTCTTCTGCTGTAGGGTTTTGGTTATTGTTATTTTTTAATTGAGAATAGAATATTTCCAATTGTTGTTTACTAATATTTTCCATCGTGATTTTACCAATATCTCTGCCTCGATCTGCCTCTACAATAACTAAATCGTATTCTTTTATAGTCTTTTGTTGACTATAAAATACATCAGATCTGCCACCTTTAAATTCTACTACGTAGAATATAGCATCATTTAGTATCTCTGAATCTAATCTTGTTCCTTTTCCCATATCATCTATCTTGATAATATCTGATTTGCTTGGCTGTGGCAAAATCATACTACTAGCTAAATAATCATTTGGTGGTGAAAACCTTTCTCGAACAGCTAAATCAGATATAACATCTTGTTGTTGATTAGAAGAAGAAGCAGAAAAAGAAGTTTGATTCAATGAGGGTAATTGATTATTATTATTATTGTAATTTGTACTATTAGTTGGACCAGCAAGTGAATGTCGTCTTTGATTCATGAAAAAGGATGATGATGCTAATGTATGTTGTTGTTGTTGTTGCTGCTGTTGATTCTGATAATTAGTGTTTTCCATAAATGCAGTTGAAGACGGTGCAAGGGAAAATCGTCTCATTCTTTCTCTAATTCCAGTAAACCGGTCATCTTCTTGATCTAATAAAGAAGGTGGTATCAAAGAAGACCTTCTACCACTAATATTGTTTGCCATTGTCCATTTTTTTGTATCATCTTCTTTCAAAGAAGGATGCCAAATATCCATAACAGCAGCAGAAGATTTTGATCTAGTCCTTTTACTTTCATCTTGTTGTTGTTGATCATCATCATCTTCTTCATCTTCTTGCATAATTGTATCCAAAAAAAGATGATGATGATTGAATAATTTTGCATCATCCTGAGTAGTAAATGAATAAGACATTGACCTTTGTTCACGATAAAAGGGTTCTTCAGATACTTCAGGTAACATTGGTACAGAGGCAATATCTTCAGATAATGTATGTATAGCTGTGCTTCTTCTTATTGGCGGAAAAGCATAATCAGTAAATCGTGTTTGTTGAACTTCGGATGGATGAGGTAAACTTGAGCTTGATCTTCTGTTTGGATTCCAACCAGTTAAATCCGTATTATCTTGTGGATGTTGTTCATTCAAAAAGTCCTCATCAAATAGAGGCTATTTTGTATTGTATAATGAAATTGGTTTAAAAAGGAGGTTCAAAAAATTGCAGTTTTTATAAAATGCAGATAGCAATACTTACGCTTGATATAGGTTTAGACATGAATAATGCTATAAAATGATATATATATATAGATATATATATATATATATATATGTTACTTTATTATATGCTGTTTACTACTAAGAAACTGAGAAATATAGAAAAAGAAGAAAGAAAAGGGAAAAAGAAGAGAACTTTTTTTCACTGTTAAAGGAGAAAGGGAAAACTTGTACGCCCAACAAACCAACCTTTTAATCCAAACAGGAGAAATAATAATTTTCATTTGATTGTGGGTCACACGCATTTTTTCCCTAATAAATTTGTATAAAATTATTATATGTCACTTTCTATCAACACAAAAGGAACTGCAGCCAAAGTTGTATCAGAAGAAATACAGCATAAAAGGTTGGTAACTATGGAAATTATCGAGAATTTCAACTTTTTAAACAAATAAATACAGATATATTTCTGTTTGGAATCGTACAACAGAGTTTGATGATGGTCGCGTAATTCAGTGGGACGTAGTAGGTCATAATACTCCTTATCCAACATTTTGCGTTGTATTCACATTTGATACAAAAACAGTAAGTTAAATATTTTGATTATTTGATCTGTTCAAAAATTGTAACATTCAAAAAAGAAAACGACCTGTATACTTAAAGAATATGCACAAGGCACAAATGAAATTGTAACGTATCTTTTGAGTTTTTTTTTTTTTTTTTTGTTATGCAAAAATATTAAACTTTAATTGCATTAGAAATATACTTGTGTAGCAGGTTCATATGATAGAAAAAAGCATGCAAGGTAATTTAGATGATGTATTAAATGTAAAAGCGTACTAAAATATACAAAAAGCATCACCCAAGCTGCTCAACATGAACTATCTGAAGAAGCCCTTTTAACAGGCGGTCAGTGGATCAACTTACTTCCTTCTGATTATACATCTGATGGTATTAGTGAATTAAAATGGGGTAAAAATAGATTTATTCCCTTCCTTTGCCTAGACCCTATCAAAGATAAAAATCCCATGGCAAGAGATGCAGAAGAATACATAGAAGTTGTACATGATGTTACTATGGATGAATTGAAAAAATTTATTACAAGAGCAGAGGTAATGCTTCCATCTGTTCAAACAGTCTGGATGGCTTTAGAATATCTTAAAGAAAACAATCATCTTTAAAGAATCGATGAAGGTTTAGTCAATTTGACTAATTTGATTAAGCGATCATTATCCTAATATAAATATGAATAAACAAAATTTACATGTGCTATCCCCCCTCCCTCCTCCCTCCCATTTTTTTTTTCATGTTTTCTTACCTTTTTCAATTGATTTAACTCTTTTTGCAGCGCAAATAAAGATTTATTGTTGCTAGATTTCTTTGTCAATTTGTTCATATAAGCATCCAAATCTTCTTCTGTAACTGCTGCATCGTTGTCTTTTTTAGTTTGTGCTTCTTTTTTCTCTTGAATCTCTTTTTCAATCTTTGCAATATCATTTTCGGCTTGTTTTTGCTTTTTGACTAAATCTTCATGTGTATCTGCTTTCTCTACCTTCTTCTTTTTCCTTGCTATAATTGCATTTAATATATATTCAACATGCACAAACAATTCTCTTACATGTTTTGTCATATAATTCTTCATCACTATCATCATCGTACATTATCTTTAAATCTTCTCTACGTCTTTTAGCATCTTCAATTGCCATCTTTTCTGCTTCTGCACTCAAAAGGCTTGCATCTCCAGATTTATCTAAATTGGCTTCTATATCTTGAGCAGTATTTTCTTCTCCATTTTCCTCTTCTTCATCTTCCTCTTCTTCAGCGTCTTCTTGAAAACCCCATGATATACCCTCAGATACTACATCTTCCGTTTGATGTTGTTGTAGTTCACCCCTAGCTTTAGCAAGACGTTTCTTGAGAGCAATTTGATGTTTTTCCTCAGCTTCTGCTTCGGGATCATATGGCTTTTCCGAGTCAAATATACATAATCGCGTACTTTCTCCAAATCGAATTTGATCGCCTGGCTTTAATTGCACATATTCTCTACCAGGAACTAATTTTTTGTTAACTTTTGTACCATGAGCACTATCCATGTCATATAAAAATGCATCTCCATCGTGATTGAATTGTATAATTGCTTGATAACGGGAAATTGACTTTTGACATGATAAATTAATATATAAATCAATGCATCAAAATTGCACAAAAAAAACTTACGGGATGTTCCATTGGAATATCACAAATAGGTAATCTGCCAATAGTTACAAACTCTTTTCTAGGTCCTTGTACAGTTTCTAAACTGGCTCCGTTTTTCAATACTTCCAATTGATATTTATATGATGGTTCAGCGCTCCACGAAGGCTTGTCGTAGTTGAGTGGTGGTGGTTGTGGTGTTCTTTTAAGATTTTCCTTTAAAGGAGGTGGAGCTGGAGCTGGAGTTGATGTATCTAACTTTTGCTGCTTTTGTGTAGGAAGGGATGGAACTGCGAATTCTTTTGAATCACTCATATTATTATAAGGAAGAAACACACAACTTGGCACATCTGCCGTAAATTTTTTTATATGAATTACGGTCTTTGAAACAACCTACACCAAAGAATGTGTGTATCGCAATTCTATCGGTTTAATGGATTTCTAAGCACCTAAAATCAATTTTGAATTAGCAAAAAAATTAATCATACAATTTCATCAAGGCATAATTTAATTCTATAGTTTTTTTTCTTCCTGAATTGCAATTTAAAGTCAAGTTCTATAATGTTATCTAATAAGGTGTCATTTAAGCAGCTAAAAGCTGCCAAACTGGCTTGATTTCAATTTCATTGTAGCTTGTAAGTAGTAGTAGTAGTAGTAGTAGTAGTAGTAGTAGTAGTAGTAGTAGTAGTAGTAGTAGTAGTAGTAGTAGTAGTAGTAGTAGTAGTAGTAGTAGTAGTAGTAGTAGTAGTAGTAATGGTTGTAGTATGGCATAAGCTTTCGTAAAAAGTAATTTGCAAAATCATTTAATAGTTAAGTTTCCTTGCGAAGAATTCACGGGGTCTTGTTTATTCTTAAAAGACTAAGTATTATTAGAAATACAATAAAAGCTATATTTTCACATGTAGCTGGAGTGGCAACTTTTGACTGCATGATTCTTGTGTGCTATGTTGCGCACATTTTGCATTGACTATTTTGCTTTATCAGGCTTGCCAAACTGCGTTTGATCCATTTGTTTTATTATCAATAGTTTAGAAAATACTCAAGCAAGAATTTTTTTTGCAACTTGAATGCAAATCATAATTTACGGTGTTTTGCTACTGAGGTTTGCATTTAGGCCTATAATTCATCTTGAAATCTTGATTTATCAATAACTCTATCAAAAGTTTAAAACGTATCCAGTAGATATGATGGTCTATTATCTTTTGTTTTGTCATTTACTAATGATCATCTAATAAAGTAGCTCTTTCAAAAAATAAACATTTTTGATTCTCTGATTCGATGTTTTCTTTTGATATGCACTATCCTTTTGCTTACAATTATTTAAACCAATATAATCCAACTTTTTCATTTAAGATAAATAAAAAGCTTATTGCTATAAAGCTTTAATTATACATAAAGAGGTTGATTTAGTTCTTAGTTTCGGTAATTGACATTGTTATTTACTGGTTTTGGCGAATATAGCGCTATTTTTAATTTTATGGCCTGCAGAGGCACAAAGATCATTTTAAACAAAGACACATTTAATTTTTGCGATTTAACCAGCAAATCAACAGAATACTAAAATTATATCACTGGATAATGCTACAGTTGAAGTATATATTTTGAAAATTGCAGTCTATCTAAGTCAATATTCAATGATTGCAAGCATTTTTCCAGTTGCTTTATTTTTTTTTTTAGACAGAGGAAGCGATTTTTTTGTTACGTTATAAGGTTATATTAATCTCAAAGATAAAAAAATGTATTAATTTATTCAATAAGAATAAAGAAAACTGTTGTGAATTGAAACAGTACACTAAACTAAAAAACCTTATTATACAGTAAGATGGAAAGCATCTTTTACATCTAGACTTCTTAAGTTATGACTAACTTAAATAATAAGCATATGTTTACATATCCTACTAGAACTAAATGACACACTAATTCCACATTCCACATTTCACAATATTATCTAAACTTTATAACATATTATACAGTAACATAATAGAAGTTGCCATAACAAACTACGCCATAATCTTAATAACCAAAGGAGCATAAATAGAACTCAGAACTATTATATACTGTGCGCATAACAATTTTTTCTTAAAATGTGCACTACAATCCTTCAAAAACAGCTGTTAACTAATGAAGTCAAAATATGTTATTATTCGTATATACATTGCACATTAAGTGCAACTTCAAATTCAATTTCAAACCGTTATTTAATTTTATAATTTTTTTTTTAAAAAAAATATCTGCAACACTCGACACAAAATATTTAAAAAAAAGTACCCATTTTCTATCGTTCCTCTTTCTCAAAGCAACTTGAGGAGACTAAGGTAATTACAATTCTATAAATCAACATTAGACGTACCGATGGACCTAGCATTGCAACGGAAGCTCATTTGGATTCTTATTAGCCGAGAACTGAAAAACTTACTGAACTTATAGTAGATGTAATGAATAGCGAGTAGCCAGGTTTTTGTTTACAGTTGCCAAATGCAC